>BQNB010033648.1:13944-47793 GCA_026074375.1 Tanacetum coccineum | reverse complement strand
GAAAGTAGTTTTGTCACACTATGCTCCGGTTTAATGTTTATTGTTTCCAGTTCATCTATGTCCTTTTTGACATTTTCCACAGTTTCTTTTCCACTTAAAGACTTAATCTTTTTCTTCAGCTTCCTTATGACTGTGTCATTCTCTTGTGACTAAGCTTTCAATTCATTTATTTCAAATAATTAATTAAATGTGGGAGCATTTTGGTTTACACTAGAATTTTCCTTTTGAAAAATCTCTTGATTAAGTTGAGTGGAAAGTTCCAAAGAATTGCAATGTTTTTCTAATGTTGAATAACTTTTGACAAGTTTATCGAAAACCTCTTTTTCAATGAAATCTTTCTTTTTGAGAAGTTCAGACTCAAGTTCCAGACACTTACAACATTCATTCATACATGACATATTCACATTCAGAATATCAACAGAATTCATAGCAATATGCATAATTTCTTGTGACATGATTTGGTTCAAGAGTTGATCATTATCAATACGAAGTTGTTTGATTTGAGTTTCAAAATCGTTTTTGTCGACAAAACACTGATCAACAGCAGTTTCCATTTGGTTAAAAACATTTTGAACTTTAGTAATTTCATCTAAAAGAGTTTTATCAAACGCATTAAATGTGTCTTTTAAAATTGTTATAAATGGAATTATTTCAGTTTTAAAACATGCTTTTGTATGTTCAAAACCCTATGCACCTGCTGTAATAGCATCAGATGTGGTTCTTTTTTCATAACCTTGTCAAAACTGGCAAGCTGATATCTTAGCTTTTTAAGGCTTTCATTTACCAAACTCACCTTAGGAAGTTCACGAGGAGCTTCAATTTTTAACAGGAGTATGTGAAACATCAGAAGAGACAAAAGTATGGTTTGAATGTTTTAACCAGAAAGCTTGTTTTACAGACAATTCTTTTTTAGTAACAAAACGTTTACCAAAAACTTCTTTTATGTTATTCAATTTTGAATAATCAATTGGATAAATCTTAATTTTCTTTTCAATTGAAATTGGATCATTTTGTTTATCAAGCATTTTTGATCGACTATCTTCTTCCAAAATCAATGTCTCCTCTTCATCAATTACAGAAATCACAGCATGTTCTTTAGCAATAACACTACCATCATATAATGTTGGTTTAATCTGTTGAGATTTTTTAAGATGGAACGGATTTTGATAACCAAGTGCTTGTTTATGAGTGTCATCGTAAAAAACTTGTGGTTTCATGAGCATATGCATTGCTTGCGTAGATCGATACATCTTACAAATAATATTTTCCAATTCTTTATTTTGTTTTTCTAAAACAATTTCTTTGTCAATGTACTTAGACTCTTTTTCTTTAGATTCTATTTTGAAAACAGTTAAGGTTTTTGATAAAGATTCTTTTTCTTTGACATTTTTAGAAAGAGTTTTTTTAAGTGTATCGATATCCTGCTGAAAAGCCGCAAACTTTGCATTTCTCTTCAGAATTAGGTCATCCATTTGAGAATCAATTAATTTTTCATGGTTGTTTGAATCAGCATTAATTCTTTGTTCAAAAATGGCGACACGTTCTTTATATCTCTCAAGCTCAGCGGTTAAGGATTCATTTACCATTTTATTAATCTGATTTTCCTTATCTAAATTAGCTACTTGATCAGTCATTTGTTCAACCAAAGATAGAACCAATAAATCATTTGGTGCAAAAGAATTAGTATCCTGAATACCCGCATTTTGTGTCTCTTGCAGATATTGAGAGTAAGGAATGATATTACTATCACTGTTTATCTTATTATCTGGAAAATCGATAATATGTGTTTGTTCAAAATACGTCATCTCTTGCACATCCTGATTAAGCATATCATTTAGATAAGAGTTAGTATATGGTACCTCCACTACTACAAAAAAGCCATAGAAACTGGTCAAAATAGCCCATAAAGAGTGGTTTTGGAACCACTCTCCAAGGGGGGGTATCTCCATGATCGAAACATACGAAAACCGGTTATGCAACCAGTCTCTATTAGAAGAATCGACACCGGTTCTCTCCCTAAGAATTGGTATCCATATTAAAATAAACACACATGTTTTATTGGAAATGGACACTGGTTCTCTCGCAACATGTCTTTATAAAAACATCCAACCTGTCTTTATATAGAGTAAAAAGATATGTTTTTATCTCAAAACCTGTCTTTTTTTAATCTATTTAAAAAAAATTAGAATTCTTTAATAAATTCCAAAATTTACAAATTTAACCCACCAAAATAAAGAAATATAAATACAACAAATATATATAAACTTATTTAGATGGACCAAAAATGTCAAAATCAACAAATTAAAGTAAATAAAGACAACTTCAATTCAGCTTAACATAAAGCAAATACAAAATTCAAATCAAATTAAATCACTAGAATTCAACAAATAACCATAAAGAAAAACACTAGAATTCAACATAATTATCTAGGACTAATCTCGCCACAATGTAAACCATGCGCCAATGATCGCGTTCAACTCTTTGTTCTCCAACGGACGCTCATTACTCCACGGTACCTACAAGTAATTTAATGAAATAAAAACATCAATAATCTTTAATAATTAACTTATCTAATTAGTCACTCTAACCTGCACTCAAAATATAGCCTTGTTACAAAGGTCTAATCTGTAATGAGGAAAACATGAAGAAAAGCTTCCAAAGACCCTTTGGTTGAGTTTGCAGCCCACTATAGTATAAAAACATGTAGAACACAATGCCAAACACCCCTTAGTTGCATAAAAGTTCTTATTACATCTTTTACTAGAAATACTAAAAATAGCAGCAAAACCAATACATGAGGTGTTTGAGTTAGCATTTTTTTAAGAGTTATTATTTTGCATATAGAAATATCTTATTATCACAACTTCATATAGTTGAACTTGCTTTACACTTGAAATTTGATCTTGTTCATTTGTTATGCCCCATGTTCTGAATTTACTTTGTTGCTAAACTTTTGCTACTGATTATCTCTCCCTGAGCCTAACAAAATTAAGTAGGTAATAAGATCATTCTTGATGGTCATATATGTTTTAGGTGCAAAAATAAGTTCAAGTGGAAATGGGTTCCTCACAAAAGGCTTGTTTGTTTCTTTGTAGTATTCACTTTTTTAAAAGCCAACATCAAGACTAAGTATAAACAAAAAGTTGTAGAAGTACACAAACACACTGAAGTCCTGTCAAATGATACAAAGTTACTAATCATTCGATAGATGCTAGAACACTAACATTCTTTGTGCTTAAACAATTGATCAAATAAACCGCAAAAACACAAGAACTTAAGGTTGATGAATGGTGGCTTAAACTAGTCACATAACTATGTCTTCATTTATTCACTTTTAACTAACTTTTATTCCTAATTATTTGAATTTATAAGATTAAGAGTATATTTATCACCACCGTAATGGAAATCTTTGTTATTGCATTTATTGTGAGTTTGGCCAACAAAAAGTTTAAGTATGCAGAATTGGCGATGGTTAAAATCTTTAGAGGAGGAAAAAAATTGCACTAAACTAAAAATACATAGAATGAACAGACCAGGCCTAAGTGATTACACGAAATTAAACCAATTTGTGAAAATACCCTACCAACCTGATATATACACAACGCTAAATATTTTAAGCAAAGAAAAAATAATCACAATCTAAAGAATTTCAGGAAGTGTTTTGAATCATCTCTGTGTAATACTAAATTAATGTTAAACTCATCATTTAAGCACTAGTAGGATTATGATGTTAATATAACTGAGATTGAGGGAGAAGAGCTTACTGCAGCCTCAGTAGCGGTTTTATCAAAAAACGAGGCCTCAAACTTGAGATCCTTTATGATACCATTAAGGTTTTCGATCTGTGACTCTATATATTTTCCTCTTCTTTTCAGAATCTCAACTGTTTGTTTGGATGTTCTATCAGCATAGTAACCTTCTCCTAATAGAACCTGCAATTAAACTGAATATGTCTCATAAGGTGTAAACGTTAGCTATAACGGCTTGCTTGGATGCCACAATCCAGCCGTTATCTACAAGCATCCACCAATTCCTAAATAATCAGAACATCTCACAACGCATTGATCAACTCAATTACTAAAGGCTTTCTACTTAGGAAATGAAATACCCTCGTATTCTGGCCATTGACCCTAAATCTCTTCTATTTGATAAGCTACAGATGATTGAACAATAAACTAGTACATTTACAATCAACGAAAGAAATCATTACGAAATTTAACTAATTATCAAAACATGATATTAACTGATTGTAACTATCTGTCAAAGATTCGAACCACCAATTATCGCAACTTTATAAATGAAATCATATTTGACACACTTATCACAAATTGTTGTTAGATGGTCTGTTTTAGCACGAATAGATTAATTCATTCTGCTATTTCAGAGCTTACCACAGAACAACGTGAAAGGAGCAATTTAACAGAGGAACATGGTCAACCTATTAGTTCTCAACAACCAAGCTACTCGTCTGACAGCATACAAAATACGCAAAATAGCAACAAAAGAAAAAGAGACGACGTTGTCTTGCCTGATGGTTTGGGTTGTTGGTTTATGAGTGGCTAGTTGGATTCGCCGATACAACAATAGGAGTGTGTGACGACTATAGGGGGCACACTCGATAAAAAGCATAGTGTACGCATAATACTTCAAGCTTTGTTTCTTTTATTTTTTTTTTTTTTTTTTTTTTTTTTTTTTTTTTTTTTTTTTTTTTTTTTTTTTTTCTTTTTTTTTTTTTTTTTTTTTTTATTTTTTGTTTATATGGTAACGTTTGGACGCAAAAATGGGACAAGACTATGAATTCCTTGTATTCCTGCTAGTTATGGTCCGGTTATAGATATGCCCTTTTGTAGGGTCTTGGAATGTGTCTTGATACTTTGTATCATACGGTGATAAGAATAGGGTTGATAAGGGTTTGTTTTGGGACTAAGTGTTTAGATAAGACTTATACACATGTTGTTGAGTTTATCATAATTTCTTTTGTTGGTGGCTATTTTAAGGCCTTCTCATAGCTCATTTCACCGACAAAAACAGACATATAGAAAATCTCCAACAATCTGATCTATTTTCCTAAGTCCCTAAAACATCCGAATCAAAACTCCCTAAACTTTAACAGTTTTGTTTTTAGGTTGATCACTATATCACACACTCCTGTCCTTATTCGGTTGATTAAATATTGGAGTTATTCGATTAGAGATTCAAACCCTAGATCACTTCCAGAGGGTTTATAGTATTTTTATATATATTGTCAAGGTGTGACAATCGTCGAATTCGAGCTAGGGGTCGTGGATCTCTTATTCGGTTGTACTGTAGCAAGGTGACAACCGAATTCGGTTCAACCCTTATTGTTACCTTCTGTATTTCGGTTCTATTCCAAGAGTGGGTTTAGGTGATCGGTTTTCAGAAGCACTTGGTTTACTTATTGTATTGGATACACGTGAGGTTTGGACTAGCATCCGGGCGTGCTCGTTTACGTGTTTGTGTGAGCACTCGTAGAGGTGTCAGTTTAGACACTAGTTTCGTTCATTCGGTTTGTGATTCTTGCGGGTGACATCAAGGGTTAGTGTTCTTTTTTTTTTTTTTTTTTTTATGTTTATATTTACATGTTCCTTAATGTGTTTTTCAGTATGTTAATTATCTTAGTACATTTCTAGATCTTTATCCGCTGCGTACTCGTAAGAGTTAAGGGTTAACTTGATTGTTAAATTCCGACTGTGGAATCCGAGTCAATTAGTTTAGTATTTATGAATTGCATACGATGTTAACACGCTAGGGCTGCATGTAATTGGTTTATTTATTGTTTCTATTGTAAATTATGGCAACGACATGCAATCCTTGCCATAACTAAATAACCAACCTAGAATGAACACAAAAAATAAAAATGTTAAAGAGAAGTATAGATTAAAAAATTTAAATTGCTTAATTAGGTTTGCTAGGCTTAATCTATTTGTTGTTTGATCTCGGCTGTAAGACTCACGCCAATCATGTTATATGATGTATGTGGCCGATCTAGGAACTTTAGCAAAAAACCTCAGTTGAGAGTCTTATGGCTTCTCCTTATTGGGGAAGACTCCTTTTGATGAATCGAGGCATTATGTGATTTACTGACTTTTATTTTAGAGTTGTTCTCAATTGTTCAATCCATATTAGTCTGTTTTAATTGTTATATGTGATATGCCTTGTTGTCTTAGTACTATATTCTGCAATTATAGATTTTATGAAACTCTTAAAACCGGACTAATACTTATAGAGTAATTTGGATTGAACATGTCTAATATTACACACATAATTTTATTCCTTGTGACCAATTATGTGTTATTTATGAAACCGGGGTTTTTGGACAAATTAATATGGACATAAAAACTATGAAATTTGATTTCTTGTGAAGCTTTAGTTTTACATGCGCGATATGGGGTTGAATTGATCTTTAATTTTCTCCCGCCCCACTACATGCTTACGGTCATAATGAGGATATTTATTGGAATTAATTGTCTTGGACTAAGTAGGAGTATCAATATAGGGTTGATAATTTTGTATTCACACCTATTGGAATCAATAAAACTAATGTTAACAAAAGGGGTTTCTTAACATATCATAGCATCATTAGTCAATTGGAAGTACGGCTCACCTTATTAGGACAAACTACAAGAGAAGTTTAAGGCGGGTTGGAAGTTAGATTCACCCAAATGAAGTCAGGTTTTTAATCGCTTCGCGATTGACCCCTGTTTCTCCGCTTTTTGTGCGTCCAAAATGGAGATACCTGTGAACATTTGACAAAATGATTGCCTATACCAATAGGTTATACCAAATGTTTTATTAACTTTGGCTACAGATGTTTTGCCATGACCTTTTCTTGTACACAACCTTTGTCACATTTATGTGGATAACCTTATATGAAGTTTTAAGTCTATGCCAGCCAAACCTAGAACACGTGCCTCCCACTTTTTAGGCTTTGACTTCTCTGGGTCAGACTAAGGGCTCTTGCCCAAACCCATGGCGAATTTTTTTCATAGGTTCAGACCTATTTTAATTTTTCAGCACGTTCGGTTTTGGTGCGACTTTAAATCGAGTTTTTTTTCTTTTCCCTTCCCTCCCCTTCCTCCCCCTCACATGGTCAGATCCTCGGAGCAGAGGCATATGATGAGACCATATATGCTTTTGACAATACTATATGTTACTAATGTCATTAGGTCTCATAAATCTGAGAGTTGCATTCCATGCAAATTATCGCCTCGGTCGCTTTACCTACTTTGCCCTACTTGTTTACACGTTGTCTAGACCTTCTGTAATAAGTGGGAGGTCAAGTTGGACTTAGTCTTTCATTAGTAATTAATTGGGTAGTTAATTCATTTAAGAATTTAATTATAGACCATTATCTAATATTTGAACTTTTTCACAATTATAGATGACACCTCTGTCAAGCTAACAATTCGCGTCATTTAGGGGCTTCTTCGAGAACCTAAAACTGAACTGACCCAACTTTATTGATTGGTATTAGCAACTTAGGAATTGTACTATCACAATCTGATGATAAGTTAAATTACCTAGAGCAGCCAATTCCTCCTGCTCCTGTAGCTCCTGCGGTGTCAGCATGTTGCACCACTCCTGAAATCCTAGCAGCTCAATACTGCTTGGTTAAGTAGGATCAAAAGAGATTGCCTGGAATCATGCTATGACCATGAGAGCTAGAGATCTCAACGAAATCTGGAAAATATCCATGCTAGATGACATGCTAAAGGAGTTAAAAGCTCTGTTTGCCCAACAAGCCAGAGCAGAGAAGCTCTCTACAAGTACTAAGCCGTGATTTTCTGGCCTGAAAACAGGAAGAAGGGCAGTCTGTTAGCTAGTATGTTTTGAAAATGAAGGGCTATTTAGACAATCTAGAGCGTTTGGGGCACCCCGTGACACTTGATATTAGCCTTTGCTGTGTGTCTGATTCTTATCTGCGTCTTACGCAAGGAATTTGACGGGTTTGTGCTGAATTACAACATGACATAGCTCTTGGACGAAGTCTGTTAACGCGTTGCATGGCTATGCCTAAAGCTCCATGAGCAAACTCTTAATAACTGCCCCAAAAACCAACGCCTCCTGCTCTAATGATATTCGAGCTGGTTAAAGTCCAGAAAGGTAAAATGCCACAACAAACCGCAACCCCTCAAAGGATGGCAGGGGGCAAAATCAAGGAATTGGGATACATAAGCCCGCTTTTGCAACTCCCAAGACCATGATTCCCCTCCACCCAAGAGCGAGTTCCCGACCCAATAGGAATCAACTCGGTCATTGAGTATGGTGAGACAGGACATTGGCAGAGGATGTCCTCAGTTCTTAGCCGATTTGCTTAAGAAGAAAAAGCAACAAACCTCTGGAGTGGTGGTGGTTCAGGTACTTCAGTTATAGAACTCAATACTTTCCTTAATTGCATCATCGCGATCTATGGACACTGCGTTGTGGCACTCATATTTGTAATACAACGCAGGTGTCTAAGGGCAAGTAGGAAATGAAGCGGGGGCTCTTGCTTATAAGTGGGCAATGGCCTCGTGAAGCCTGTGGAAGCCTTATGCGAAACTTTGAAGTATACTCTCCCTAGCGGTTAGTTATTGTTTTTTGAACAATATGTCATTATGCCCTCCTTCTATTACTAGAGGAGTAATTCAGTTCCAGTGTTTGTACGAAGATGGTTTTATCATAACGCTTGCCTAAATAATACAATTAAGTTTATAGTGAATAACATGGTTTATTTTAGTGCTATCCCAAGGATGGTATTTTTGCAAATTGAATTGTCTAAATTCTTTTACAAATGAAAATTTATTATATACTGTTAGCAAACAAAAGGAACCAAGAATAGACTTGGACTATGCCCCTATCTTGTGCGCATTGTCGTCTTGGACTCATCAGCCAAGAAAACAGCATTGTAGGTTACAACAACGATGGACTTATCAATTCTACTGACCTTTCGGGCCTTTTTGAAAAATGCGTTCCCATGTTATGTTCTGGTAAGATGGCAAGAAAACCTACACACATCAAGTGACAAGGGCCAAGACTTACTTGCAGACTAATACACACCGATGTTGTGGCACACTTTAAGATCACTTCAAGACAAGGAGCAAGCTACTTCGTCACGTTCACTCACGTCTTTAGTCGCCTTAATGCGTTATGTTTACTTGTTGAAAGCATAAACCATGAAGTGTCTTGAAAACTTTCAAATCGTTTCAAAAAGGAAGTAGAAATTCAACTCGGCAACACAGACCATAAATCGCCTACGTTCTGATCGTGGGGGCGACATATATGAGTCAAGAGTTTTTGGATCTTCTCCAAGGATCATGGGATTATCGTCCAACGTACTCCTCCTTACACTCCAAACACAATGGTTGTGTCGGGAGGAGAACAGAAACCCTACAATAGTACTGGTTCGATCTATGATGAGTCAACAACTATTCCAAAGTCCTTTTGGGATTATAGCTCTTGGACTGCCCTGCACGCAATTCTCAATATTGGTTCCAACTAAGAAGGTTGATGATAGTCACCATACGAGGTATGGCACTAGGCAAGCCCTAAGTCTGTCTTACTTTAAAAGTCTGGGGTTGTGAGGCACTTGTTAAGCGAGATACTCTTACCAAGTCTGACAAGTTAGAACCCAGATCTATTAAGTGTATCTTCATAGGATACCCAAAGGAAACAATAAGATATTTCTTACTACTAATACCCGAGAACAAAGTCCTTGTTGCTCGAAATGCTGAATTCCTAGAGAATAGTCTTATAGATCAAGAAGCAAGTGGGAGTCTAGAAGATCTTGAAATTATTCAAGAAGAAGATACGCATCCTTCTATAGACACTAGCTTAAATCATGAAGAGGATGATCTAGAAATGGATGAACCTCAAAGTGATATCATTCCCATTCGTAGGTCCACAAGGACACGCCGTCCCACAGATCGCATGTGTTTATACATCGATGCTGAGGAACATGAGTTAGGGGATCTCGGTGAACCCGCTAACTATAAAGCTGCATTGTTAGACCCTGAGTCTGATAAATGGCTTAATGCTATGAATGTGGAAATGCAATCCATGAAAGACAACGAAGTTTGGATCTTGGTTGAACTTCCTCCTAATGGCAAAACCGTTGGTAGCAAGTGGCTCTTTAAGAAAAAGACTGACATGGATGGAGCTGTACACACCTATAAAGCTCGTCTTGTGGCGAAGGGCTATACTCAAACCCCAGGGATTGATTATGAGGAAACCTTTTCACCTGTAGCAGACATTAGAGCTATTAGGATTCTTATAGCCATAGCCGCCCGTATAAGTCTCTTATGAGAATTTGGCCACAAATGGATGTCAAAACTGCCTTCCTCAATGGATATATCTCAATGAAGAGGTTTACATGGAGCAACCTGAAGGTTTTGTCAATCCAAAATATCCAAACCGAGTATGGACAAGCTGTGAAACGTTCATTTATGGGCCTTAAGCCAAGCCATCAAGGCAGTGGAATACGCGTTTTTGATGATGAAATAAAGAAATTTGGTTTCAGTCAAAATGCTGATGAGCCATGTGTATATCTAAAAGCTAGTGGGAGTAATGTCACTTTCCTAATCTTGTATGTCGATGACATATTGATCATGGGAAACAGCATTCCAATGTTACAGGATGTTAAATCCTACCTTGGAAAGTGTTTTGCTATGAAAGATTTAGGTGAAGCTGCATATATTCTTGGAATCAAGATCTATAGAGATAGATCACGACGGTTGATTGGCTTATGTCAAAGTGCTTATATCGAAAAAATCTTAAAGCGTTTTCACATGGAGAATTCCAAACGTGGAAGTATCCCCATGCAAGATAAGCTTAGATTGAGTAAATCACAAGGTGCCTCTACACCTGCTGAATTGAAGCGCATGCAAAGTGTTCCATATGCCTCGGCTGTGGGTTCTATTATGTATGCTGTGAGATGTACTCGCCCTGATGTTGCGTTCGCTCAGAACATAACAAGCCGATTTCAACAGAATCCAGGTGATCTTCACTGGACTACTGTCAAGAACATTCTGAAGTATCTCAGGAATACTAAGGACATGTTTCTAGTTTACGGAGGTGATCTAAAACGAGAGCTCAGGGTTTCTTGCTACACTGATGCTGGATATCTGACGGATGCTGATGACCTCAAGTCTTCTGTCTGGATACTGTGTGTGTTTTGAATGGAGGTGCTGTTGGGCTGGATAGATTGCCAAGACAAAGCATTTTCGTACTTCATCTGCAGAAGCTGAGTATATTGCTGCCTTTGATGCTTCTAAGGAAGCTGTTTGGGTTAGGAAATTCATTTCTGGGCTTGGTGTTGGTTCACACATATTGAAAAACAATTACATGTATTGTGATAATACTGGAGCAATCAGACATATTGTAAAGAGTCTGCCGAATCACTATAGGTGCCTAGACATTTCGTGCCAAAGTTCAACTACCTCCGCGAAGTTATTGAATTTGCGATGACATTAATGTTAGAAATAAGTTCACACAGATGACCAAACTTAGCTGCATCCATTTACAAAAGCTTTGCTTTTCCCAAAGACATTCAGAACTTTACTAGGATTATTGGTATGCTTCCTGCTAGTAGTTTCATGTATATCTGTGTTTTTTAGTATTTGGTTATTTGGGATTGTAAGACAATTTTATTTTTTGATGAATAAAGATACGAGGTATTTGTTATCATTCATATAGCAATTGTTTGTCCTATATTTGCATATTTAATCCATGAATTGATGAGTGAGTTTTTCATTTATAAATAAGTCCATTGTCTGGTTAACATTATGTGAGTGATTGTTTAATAAGGCAAATGTGAGTGTTGGTTATACTCTTTGAAATATATGGATGGTCGGGGGGGGGGGCTCCCACCCAAACTCATATGTTACTCACAAGGGATGCGTATTGGATACCCCAACATTTGAATGTTTACTTTATGGATCCGTTGTCATAAGTAAAATTCGAAAATGGTTAGTTAAGTCATCCTTAGACTTGAGAATACAAACAAGTTCTGGTATGTGTGGATATCACTTTTTAATTCTATGTCAAACGCTGTCCTGAAAATGGTAGTTATAAAGACTATTATTGGAAGTGTTGATGAAGCAGCATTTCCACAACACTGTATTCAACAAAGAATTTAGATTCCTCCACTTGATATGTGCAGAATAATACCTTGGCGCCTCTCCAAGAATTAATCAGATTAATTGTTTGGACAAAAACCCAAAGGGTAAGCAAGTTGATTCTTGATTACTTTGGCCTTAATCTGTATTGAATTCTATAACGAGAATCTAAAAGGCTTAAACTTATATGCAGAATGTTGCCTCATGCTTATTTGCTACAAAGCGATATCATATTACGTGCATTAATATACATGGCACTAAGCTTTAAAAAATTATTAGCAAGTTAAAAAAACAATAAGCTCATAAAACTTGGTCGCACATAGGATGAATAATAAAAACTGGTATGCTCAGACATTTAACGATAGACATGAGAAGTAAAAAAAGACACTAAACTGTTGGATTATATGTTAGTTGGATACGCGATACACAACTAGGAGTGTGTGAGCCTATTGGGGGCACACACGATAAAACGCATAGAGTACGCATAATACTTCACGCATTGTTTCTATGTAAACCGTTTGGACGCAAAATGGACAAGACATGAATTCCTTGTATTCCTTCTATTATGGCCGGATGTAGAAGGCTTATGTAGGGTCTTGGAAAGTGTCTTGATACATTGTATCATGGTGATAAGAGTAGGTAGATAAGAGTTTGTTTTGGCTAAGTGTTTAGATAAGACTTAAACACATGTTGTTTAGTCTTATCATATTTCTTTTGTTGGTGGCTATTTAAAGGGCTTCTCCTAGCTCCTTTCACACGACACAACACATAAGAAAAACTCCCCAATCAAATCTATCTTCCTAAGTCCCTAAAACAGCCGAATCAAAATCCTTAACTTAAACAGTTTTGTATTTCGGTTGATACTATAACATTCTGTCTAATTCGGTTGATTAATATTGGGCTATCTATTTCGGTTAACTCCTTTGTGGGTTTTCAATTAGTGATTCGATCCCTAGGCTGTTCCAGAAGGTTATATATATTGGTTTACGTATTGTCAAGGTGTGACAATAGTCGGATTCGATCTAGGGTGTGTGGATCTCTAATTCGGTTGTACTGTAGCACGGTGACAACCGAATTCGGTTCAACCCTAGTTGTTTCATTCTGATTTTCGGTCCAGGGGTGTGTGAGGCTTTTGGATTTCGTTTTTCAGTTGCTTTGGTGTACACTTGTTGTATTGGTATACGTGAGGTTTGGACTAGCATCCGGGCGTGCTTGTTTACGTGTTTGTGTGAGCACTCGTAGAGGTGACCACTTAGTCACTAGTTTCGTTCATTCGGTTTGTGATTCTTGCGGGTGACATCAAGGGTTAGTGTTCTATTTATATTTCATGTTCCTTAATGTGTTTTATCAGTATGTTAATTATTTGTACTATACTAGATCTATATCCGCTGCGTACTCGTAAGAGTTAATGGTTAACTTGATTGTTAAATTCCAACATGGGTGGCCATGGTTAGTTGCATATACTTTTTATTCTCCTACCGTGTTGTCTATTTAAATGTTTGTATCAGATACTAATATCAAAATTCTTTGATATTAACAGGTAAACAAATTAAGATTCGATTACTAAAGAAGCCCAGAGGACCTAAACTTGGCGTAGACCCTTCGTTGTCTAATGTTGGAGGAGTCGAGACACCTATGCGTGCATTAAACTCTGTTCAAGTACCTGTTGTGTTGCAGGCAGGAATATGGTTTAAATTAATGGAAGGACTTCTATCACGACCACATCTGGAAGAGAAAATGTTGCACCATAGGCAAGACAATTCAGCCAAATTATGTCTGGCCCAAGTACTGAAATACCTAGAATGAAAGTTAATGAGCTACAGAGGTAACGTGTTGGTATGAAACCGATTGCTCCAAGTTCTGTGAGTGTAGTTCCGCCTAATCACTTGAAGCATGAAGTACCGAGCTCACATTTTAAAAAGACTAAAGTACTACCTGTTCTGTCCCAATCAAGACAGAATGATATAAAGTTGGGCTAGTTTAGTAGACAACAACAACCAACTTCAAGTCATGGAAGACGATTGTGCCTCAAGGTCATTTGGTTAATGATGTACCAAGTTCATCTTTGAATTTGTCAAATGCTCCATCTGTCACAAGAAGGATTGATGTACAAGGGCCTCGGTTGGTAGACAGCAAGTGGCTCCAAGTTTTGGAACAGCCGATGTGCCACGAAGTCATGTAGAACGTGGGATACCAAGACCATCTTTGAATGTGCAAATTGGTCCAACTGTTTCAAAAAGGATTGATGTACAAGGGCCTTGGTTTGGTGGATAGCAAGTGGCTCCAAGTGCTGGAACAGCCGCTGTGCCATGAGGTCATGTGGAACGTGAGATACCAAGACCGTCTTTGAATGTGCAAACTGGTCCAACTGTTTCAAAAAGGATTGATGTACAAGGGCCTCATTATGTTGGGCAACAACAGGCCGGAATTCTAAAAATGCCTACTAGTCATTTGCAACATGAAATTATATCCAATGCTTCTGTTTTAGGGAAAAGGTCAATTGCTGAAATGACAATACCTAGTGTGAATGGTCCCGCAAGATCTGAGATGGGCCTCTTACTTAGTGGTGTCTCACAGAAAGTTGGCGAGGTCTCACAAAAAGCGGGTCCTATCTGAGTATTCAACTCCCATGTCAATCAACCAAACACTCAAAATGAAACTGTAACCACTTTAGCTGAGGATAAATCATTACAATCCGAGTCATAAGCATCCAAATCTTCAGTTTGGAGAGCTCATGTCTGAGGGATGGTTTGCTGAGCAACTGGAGCTTCATCCGTTCTAGGGTCTGCTAAAAATGCGAGTTGCTCTTCATCCAATATCTGACCCGCTTCCTGAGCTTTGGCTAACATCAACTTCTCCTTAAACCATGCAACATTTCTTTGCCTCTTTGGCTGAGTGCACTATCTCTCCATATGCCCTTCTCCTTGACAGTTATAACACTTCACCACCCTAGGTTGACTAGCTGAAGAATTTCCCTTTGAAGTTGTAGCACTTCCTCTATTTCCATTGCTAGCAAAACACTGATTTTTTCTTCCTTGAACCTGTTGAACATTTACTTTGCCATCTTGAATGGTTGCCTAATTTCGTGGATTAGCAGACATTTTGAGTTGATTGTTTGATGGTGGAAACCTTGAAGCTATAGTAAACAGAAATGCCATTGCTTTGTTTATGCATTCAATCGGATCTTCTCCTTATTGAAACATAGGAACAACAAGAGTCGAGTCCATTTAAGGAAATTCAGCTTGAGGTTGTTGTGTTACTAAAGGAGATATGAATGGTTATGAAGAAACTGAATGTTGTTATGGATTGACTAGAGTATGATGTTGATGATGATGAATAAGTGCTGCATAAACTAGTGTGAATTTCTGAGGAGGTGGATAAACTGGAGAACCTGTATGTTGTGGAGACTGAGAGGGATTGAATAGAGTTAGAGAGTTGGAAACCAATGCAAGAGGATCTGGATATCTTTCACACGTGATGCGGACTTCTTCAGCATGTCGTTCATGTTGACTTAGGTATGCATACAATTGGTCATAGTTGGTGTCATACAAGCTCTTATGTAATTTCACATTAGTAACAAACTTGCTCCATTTCGGTGGAAGAGCATTCAGAAACATGGTATTCATTTGAACTTGCTGCATTGTCATCCTAATAGTATGTATATCATTGATGAGCTAAGAGAATCTCCAGTAGTACTCATACAATGTTTCACCCTAAACATAAGAGAACTTATCAAACAAGTTGTACAATCTGCATTCACGTTCTTGATATGATAACTCAGTTCCTTTCATTAGTAGCTTGACTCTATCCCAAATATCCTTTGTTGCCTCTTGATGATTAACAAGTGCGTACACATCTGATGGAAGACAGTGAATAATGATATATGTTGCTTGAACATCACAATCATCTTGAAGTTTTTGTGCTTCAATGAGTTTAGAGTATTTCTAAGTTCGAATCTGTCTGTTTTCTTCAACAGTTGGATAGACTAATGGACCATTGTCAATTCACTACAAGAAAAATGGGTATTTGGGAGGGTGGAAAACCGTGCCAAATACTCAAAAAGCCATGCCAAATGCTATTTGGCACGCTTTTGGCCCCGTCCTAAATATGAGGGTGCCAAATACATTTGGGTCGGGTTGAAACCGTACTAAATAGTATTTGGCATGGTTCATGGGACGGTTTAACTTTGGGGTACCATGAGTGAGGTATTTGGCACGGCTAGTAATTTTCCGTTCCAAAATCAGCATTCGGCACACTTTTATATCCCGTGCCAAATGTGTATTTGATACCAATTCATTTCCCGTACTGAATGCGTATTTGGTACAGTATTTATTTACCGTGTCAAAATTAATTAACAGGGTTTTATCTACCGTGACAAACGAATTTGACACTCTTTTCCTTTTTTTGCGCCAAACGTATTTGGCATATTTTTATCCGCCTTGCCAAAAAAACATTTGGCACATTTTTGCCATCGTTATAAAAGTAATTTGGCATGGTTTTGCATTTAATTAGTCATCGTATCAACCACCCATCTCAAATTTTCGCATATATAGTTCAATCGAAGCCAAAAATAAACTGAACTCGGTTTTTTATTAATCATCCATAAAATGAAGTTAACAATGTCACTTGAATACCATAAAATAAAAACAATACGTCCAACATCCTTGTAAACTATGGTCTTTACAATTACAAAGTCATAACTAGAACTCAATATAAATCACTACAATGATTTATTACTAACAGTATTGAATAAAGCTCATCGGATCACATCTTCATCATATCGTAAACTATAATATTCCAACATTAGAAATATGTATGAAGCGAGAAAAAAAGGTTAGATATAGAAAATAACAATAGAAAAGGTATACAATTTTTAAAACGGGTCAAAAGTTTTAAACTCAAAACAAGCTGGGTCAAATGGGTTTAATTTTAATATTATGTTAATGATTCTAGCCACATTTGAAACGAGTTAAAAAAGGTGAGTTCAAACCCCGTGGATTAGTCGGTCAAAAAGGTCAGATACTATAGTTACCCAAAAAAAGGTTAAACTTATTAGCGAAATTAATATCAATTATGTATCCCTTATATCTAGGAACGATATCACAAAGTCATAATGTAGCCCCTCTTTAACATAACAATTAACAACTTAAACTTAGTAAAACCTTTATACATATCCAGCATAACCACTCTCAAGTGGAGTTAAAGTCTTGATTCATCTTATACAGCCTTAAAGTATAAACTAGTATATCAATCTTTATAGCAATGACAAATTCTACTATTTAATAGTCTTAAATTCAATTTCATATTTAATCATTCTCAACCGTATAAAATGATACTCTCAAAAAGAGAATGCTCAGAAGATAAGCAAGCAATTTTCTATGATCATAGTTCGTACAATGTTTTAAACTATCCAATTGGTTGAGTCCCTAAAATGCATGTTTTCTAAAGATTTCTTGCTCATCAAATTTAAGCCCTCGTCCTACAAGTCGAACAAAAAAAATACAACATACATCACCTCAATACTACATTTTTTACACACCATTAAGAAAATAAAGTTTAAGTTTTAAAAAGTATGCATAATGAACAACACAAACTCCTCATTATAAGTTGTTGCAGATTGAGGTTAGAAGCTATTATGAAGGCATAGTAGACTTTAAGATTTTGGTTTTGCATATTTGACACAACAGTTACAGTGCCAGTTTAAATAAATTACACTACCATTACACTCAAACACAGAATCTCTCAAAACTAAGAGTGTAGGGTCTAGTCTTACCTCCACGCAATCCATCATAGATAAATATTAAGTCACCAAAAGCAGCGGCAGCATGCCTATAATGTCTTGTCAATTCAACAGCAGCATCTCCGCCCGCGACATCAGCACTATATCTACCTGTCCGTGGGGTAGTGACAACTGATTATGTATCACACCAGACTCCTGCTGCAGTGTCCAGAACTATACTATAAAGAAACATGAAAAACTGTGAGAAATGAGAGAAAAATAAAAGAAGCAAAAGCCAAAATCAAATACACATGCCACAAAGTAGTTGTTCAGATTCTTATCAAATATTAACTTCAAAATCAATATAGAGTCTCTATAGCTTGCCATCATAACCTACTGATCCAAGTCTGCAAATATGCATGCCATGGTAATATATTGTGCTTGAAGTGTTAGTGTATTCAAGTCCTGGTAATCATTGTGTTTGAACTGTTAGTATTTTCGAATCGGTTTCTCATTATTAACTTAATATCTTTTATAAGCATTACTACAGCAATAGAAATACTTCGAGAGCTTATGGTTCATATACAACTTATGCAAGTAATGCAACAAATAAATTATGTGTTTTATACATGTGTAAGAATAAGTCTCTAAGTCATGCCCGTAACAAACAAATTATGTGATTTATACATGTGTCTTTTAGTTGTTTAAAGTTTTAACTACTAAGTTTAAGAAATCAAAATTTGTGATTTTGTAAATGGCACAAACCCGACCCCGTCATGACCCGACCTGATTTGACCTGACCCGATTTGACCCGACCTGACTAACCTGATTTCAAATAGGGTCGGGTTCAGGTATGCTGAAGTCACACATATAAAGCTTTCATTTTCTCACTAAGGTACATTCACATACTTATATACAGTCAAAACTTAAAGCATTCCCATGCAAGTAGAACTCGCAGTTAGCGAACAAACATATCATGTTCCATAACATGCAACAATTACTATAAAACTCACAATGTTGCAAAGTATTTCCATGGAGATCTATTAAAATTATGCTAACTGAAATAAAGTCAAATTAATTTCACTGAACATAACACTAAAAACTAGATGAAAAATAAACTAGAAAATAAATAGAAAAATGAGAGATGTACCTTTATTTGCTTATAATTTCACCCAAACTTACACCAAAACACTCATTTCATTTAAGCATTCCATCAAGTAGTTGGTGGGTATGTAAAACCTATTAAATCCCAAATAAAAAAAAAACCAAACGATACAGTGATGTTGTAATAATAAATAATCATAGGAAAAATGAAGCTTAAAAATAGCCATTGAGGAGGATTAGGGCTTAAACCCGAGATTAGCATACCTGATCACTGTGGATCCTCAAGAACTCTTGAGGTAGAAGAAAAAAGAAAACAAAAATGTCTGCGTAAAAAAGAAACAAATAAAAGGAATGGATTGGAAGTGTTAGGGTTGATTTTGGGGAAAAAGGAATAGGGCGGGATGTGTTATGATTTTGGTGAAAAAATGGCAGGAGTATCTAGTTCTCCTATAGGTAAGGTGTAGTAACTTGGTAACACCCATTTTTTGCATGCCCGTCAGTGCCACATCAGCATAACACAACACCAACACCACTCCCCTTATCATAACACCAAATAACACCACTCACCTCTTTATTTTCATAAAACCCCCTAAACAATTATTTCATTATTTTAACAAACTAATCATTTCATTCATTAAATTCAAATACACATTACAATACTAAAAAAACACACATTAAAAAAAATTCATAAATTAAAAAAAAATACGCCCCGGCGACTAATCTTCTTCCGATGCTTCTTCAACTTCGCGCCAAATATGGTTCATAAGGTTTTGTTGGAGACTAATATGCGTATCTGTCTCTTAATTCTTTTGCTTTACGACGTTGGGTTTCACATCGATCGATCCACATTGTTTGCATTGACCTTGCGGGATTAGAATACACATGTTTCAAGTCAACAACCGACATATTTTGATCTTCTAAAATCATGTTATGCATTATGATGCCAGCATACATGATTCTACGTAATGTGTTGACTTCGTATGCACGGGCCGGTTGTTGAATAAGTCCCCAACGTCCTTGGAGAACACCGAAAGCACGTTCGACATCTTTCCGTGCACTTTCTTGACGTTGTTTAAGGACGTATGCTTCGGATATCAGTTGCAAACGTGAATGATTTGACGTAAACTTGCCCACTCTGGGTAATTTCCATAGGCAAGTAATATCCATTACGATTACTCAACTCCGTTTACCACATACTGTACCACATGGGACAAGTCTCTATTAGTCGTTCGATAACGGAGAATTATCTAAAACATTAATATCGTTATTCGCACCCGTCATCCCATAAAACGCATGCCAAATCCACAAATCTTGCGAAGCTACAGCTTCAAGCATTATAGTAGGGTATTTTTTATCACCCCTACCGTATTGACCTTGCCATGACACTAGACAATTTTTCCATTCCCAGTGCATACAATCAATACTTCCAAGCATTCCCGGAAAACCATGAACATTGTTATGCTTTTGTTGTATTTTTACAACGTCTTCAGATGTTGGATTTCTTAAATACTTCGGCATATACAATTCCATGATGCACATATTTAAAGAAATAGAGATCTCGTGCAGTATGCTACTCATTTGCCTAATATTTCAATCAAACGGTTTTGCGTCGGGGTGTGCTGTGGTTATGCCATTTGGGATATTGGCCGCTGTGCACTTCATAATGAGAACTAATACTCATTCGACCGTATAATTGAGTCTGAGATGTGAAGAAATATAATGTTGATAGGAGAGGATTAGCCGTTATACTTGAAATGCCATTTACTATTTTTAGAAAAAGTTTATGGCTTATACGAAATCTTCTCTGAAAATAGTATAACGGATACTTACAGTGATCATTAAAATAATTGGCCCGTAGACGTATTTCGACATCTTCACGGTCACGGAAGATCAGGGTACGGGTCAATCGTGTTTGAGCTTCTTTTTGTAGTAGCCATTCGTGATACTCGCTAGCTTTTTGTAAATAGAATGCGTCGGTTTCCTCATCGATATCAAAAACGGTTCGACAATTTGAATTTTGAAGTCATTTTGTGATAGAGTTTGTATGTGTTTTTTGTTGGAAATGTGTGTTTTTTTGTCGAGAAAATAATATAAGAGGTTATTGGTGTATTTATTATATGGAGTTGTGTGGGGGGGAATGAATTTTTTTTTTGAAAAAATAGCCGTTAGGGGGTGTTTTGTAAATTTATTAATTTTTTTAATAAAACTAGCCGTTAGGGGGTGTTTTGTAACTTTTTAAAAATAAGGGGAGAAATTAAAAACATTTATATAGCCGTTGGAGGGGGCAAAACGATTTTTTTTAAATACACCCCAACGCGCTTTGGCCGGCCAACGCCGAGCCCAACGCCGGTGTGCGGTGTAGTAACGCCGGCCAACGCCGCCCAACGCCGTTGCCGGCGTTACTACACCTAGGGCTCTTAGAGGGAGACTAAAATTTTCATAAACTTATAATAAAAGGGAAATTTTCATTTTGTAACCCAATATTCCATTTATTTTCAACTTCACTTTATTTTGTGTCATATTTTGCTAAAATTAGAACACCAAATAATGTTTTTGATGATGTGTAGTTTTATACATTTTTTTAGCGTTTAACCCTTAAAATCATGCAAATATGCACGATTATTGAACTTAATCCTTTCTTTTTGTGTTTTAGGCATTTGAGAAGCACTTGGATGAAATAAACGTGACTTGGACTTGATTTGGAGAAGAAACAATGCAAATTACACTTTTGAGCTTCGTCTGCATCTTTCTAGCATCTTCACCAAAAGTGCTAAGAAAGTGTTGAAATAAATGTGTTTTTATGGCTTATTAAATCCCGACGGTCTTCCTGACAGCGTCAAGACATCAAGGTGACAGCGTCACAACCCTTTGTGACGGCGTCAAAGTATGGCAGTGGAGAAAACTCTATTTTGGAGGCGACGAGGTGACAACGTCACGGGCATAACCCGACGTCGTCACCACTTGTTATCTATATATACAATTTCATTATTTTCATAAATTCGTGTGGAAACTTGGAGAGCTTTTGGGAGTTGATACTTAGACGATTTTTAGGGCTTTTCTGGCCTTTGTTACTTCCATAACTCACATGTATCATTGAGTTAAGTACTTGATCTTTAATCATTCAATAAGATATCTTTCGATTGTTTGATTACTCATTTGCCTTTTCTAATTGTTAACATGTTAGGCTAAATCTTATTGTGTTTGCTTATGATCGCATGAAACCTTGTCTATTTACTTGATCTAGTTTCTTGTTAGTGATGTGCACGTTAGGTAGTATAAAAGTAGTTATATGGTCGTAGAGTAGCTAGAAGTCTATTAAAACGTGACTATTTACCATTTATTTACAGAAATATGACATGAGACTCCCATTTGCAAAGAATAACATTAATCTAGCTATATATTCATGTAACTATGTTTATCCAAATAAAGAGTGTCAATTATAGAAAATCATAGAGACTTGTCACTTCATTTATTTACATGTTTGCACGTATAAGATGGTCATGGGATACCTTAATTAAGCCGCATACATTTAAATCAGATACTTGCCATATGTAGGTAACCGGTACAAAAAAGACCTCATTTGTTTACATGTTGCACGTATAATATGAATTTTTTGAACTTGGTCTTAAAATTAAAATTCTTATTTATGAAATAACGGTAACTCATCAAATATTGGAAGAAACCCATTTTAATTGATTTGAGTTACGTTGAGTGGTGATGAAGGTTATTGATATATATTAATTCATTTGAAATTAAGATGAAATTTGATCTTAAAAGTTAATAATGAAGGGAAACTGAGTAATAAAGTTAATGAAATCAATTGTAAATTTTCAGAAAAAGGAAAAACATTATCAAACACGTGTGAGACGAAATGGGCATTTGGGTCAGGTTCTAAAAATTGTTCCAAATACACAAGTATTTGGCAAAGTCTCTAGAAACCGTTCTAAATATGTATACGTATTTGGCACTTCAGGTACCGATTGTCCCAAATACATAAGTATTTGGCACTGTTAATTGAAACAGTTCCAAATACACATGCACTTGGAACCATTATTACAAAACGTTCCAAATGCATACGTATTTGGAACGGTTTTCTAATAGCCGTCCCAAATACGTAATCTTTTGGTACGGTTATCCAAACAGTGCCAAATGCGCGTATTTGGCACTCTTTTTTTACCGTTCCAAAAAAGTTTGTCCCAAAAAGCCCTTTTTGTAGTGATTGAATCAAGCATCATCCTACCATGTTTCTTCCCTTTGATGAATACTCGTATACGACTTGCCCATAAATCGTACATTGATTTCTCAAGCATTAGAGGACGGTTTTCAGCTCCAGCAACAATGATGTGTTCTGCTAAAGTAGACATCTTGATCTAATTGAAAAGTGAAATGATTAATATTGATCGAACAGTGATAAAGAAGGATTGTGTTAAGAGATATTGTTGTCGGTGATTAAGATTGATGTTCCACGGGATTTTACAAATCTTTACTAAAACCAAGAAATCCAATTATTTCATGAGATTTTATAAAGTAAGACAAACCATAGAAAATAAAATCTTTTTGTGACTGTTGTAATGTTTCACTTGGAATATGACAAATGTAATGTTTCTCTTTGTAGTGTTTCGCTTGGACTATGACAATGTAATGTTTCGCTTGATATATGAAAATTGGACAGAGTTTTGTCTTACACAACTACGTATTTCGCTTGAACTAACAACCTGTCATAAATCTCTTGCTAATATATTTCGCTTGACCTAAAAACTTAAGCAGAGTTTCGTTTCCTAGAAATGACATAAATCGCTTGAGGTCAACATGTCATATTTCGCTTACCTACATATTTCACTTACAACATATTTCGCCTACATACATATTTCGCTAGCTTCAAACATATTTTGTTTCCTTCAAACCATATTTAACTAGCTTCAAATAAAAACATACTTTTTCATTAAAAAATACCAAAAACTCACTCTTTTTGACGTTTTACCTTGATTTTTCTTGCACGACTAGTTATCTTAGGCCTAGATCTTGCTTAAAACCCTAAACTTTAACACTTTTAAACACAAAAATCCGGGTTTGATTTTTGAAGCACACGAAAACCAAAATTAACTAAAACTAATGATCTAAACAAGATATAAACGCATACAAGCTCACTATATCACCCCATGGCGACTGATACCAATTGTAGAAGTATCAAATCACATAACAATGATAAGCCAATACTATCATTGTTTTCTAAATATTGTTGCTACGAGCTATTCTATTACACTTTGGAAGTGACCGAGTCTTTTCTCGATTTCTAACACAATACTATCTGTTATTGAGCACCTACTCACATGGCATATACTTTTAATAACATACAAACGACTAATGACATAAAAACATTTACCATATGTAACACGGATACCCACTAACAAAATCCATAAGCCACTCATATAACATGTACAAAAATAAGCCAAGAGTAACAATTTGTTCATACTTTGTATCAACAACAATCATCACACACACGGCTATAACTATGAAGCTAAAACAAATGACTACGGCACCCTTAAATCAAACCCACAGTTGGTTTTATAGGAGTTTTACAAGACTACATAAAAACTGCAAATCTTACCTAGGAGCCACCTATTTTCTTTACATAATTTTGACACAAAACAGTTCGGATTCCACCCAAATAAGCCATAACACCTTAATCGCTTAAGCTCATATCACTGATGACACATCATTTAAACGTTAGTCCATTGTCGCAATAAAAATGCACAACAATAGTAGATGTATTGAATGGCAAAGAAATAATGTAAATATCTTGCGATTTTTGACACAAGACGTTTCTAAACAAAATTAAACAACATGAAGACAAACAAAAAACATACATAACTAATGCAACACAAACACACACACAAGCAGAAAACGCCTGAAAAGGCTGCCACGAACGTCGGGACTACCACCATCGTCAGAAATGGACTTGGTTGGTGGTTTAGGCGGTTTGAGTGTGTTTCGGTTGTGTGTTGTTTTGTGGCAGTGTTTTTGAGATCTGGGTGCTTTTGGTTATATTAATGGTTTTCAGAATCTGTGGTATGTGATTAAGATCCAACTGGATTTGGTTTGTGTGTTTTGGTTTATGTGGTTTTAGTTCCGGTGTGTGATAATTGTTTTGCCAAAGAGATCATCTAGCCGAATCCTTTATGATATTTATTTTTTTGAGGCCGTATTCACTTGATCATAACAAGAATGCTGAGAAAAAAAATTAGTGATGTACCTAGCGTTAAGTATAGTAGTCTCTTTGATCCATTTGGTCATGAATAAGAAGATTTAACTTAGTATTTTTTGTGGTTAACTAATTGGTCTAATGTTACCAATAATGTAGTATTTAAATTTTAAAGTAAACTATTCAAACTTACCTTGCTTGACCAATGGCCCCAACTAGAAGTACAGAAATCATACCCTTTAAAGTTTCGACAGCCACCATATATTTTGCATATTTCCACCCAATAACTTCAAATGCCATCGAGAAAGGAGCATTGATGTCTATTTTATCATATGGCTGCACCAAGCAAAGGGTTTCGGCTAAAAACATTTATCTAATAAACCACATTTTTTATCTCCCTCTTTATCAATTTTTTTTCTTCTGAAAATGTCAATTGGGAATAGCAAAAAATCCGATTCGTTGCTAAGAATATCATTATAACCGCGTTATAAAGTTGGAAAGTTATTAAAATTACGCGTCTCTCTCTCTCTCTGATTCTCTCTATCTCTCTCCCTAATGCAACACAAACACACACACAAGCATAAAACGCCTGAAAAGGCCGCCACAAACGTCGGGACTACCACAATCGCCAGAAACGGACTTGGTTGGTGGTTTATGTTGTTTGAGTGTGTTTCGGTTGTGTGTTGTTTTATGGCAGTGTTTTTGAGATCTAGGTGCTTTTGGTTATATTAATGGTTTTCAGAATCTGTGGTATGTGATTAAGATCCAACTGGATTTGGTTTGTGTGTTTTGGTTTATGTGGTTTTAGTTCCGGTGTGTGATAATTGTTTTGCCAAAGAGATCATCTAGCCGAATCCTTTATGATATTTATTTTTTTGAGGCCGTATTCACTTGATCATAACAAGAATGCTGAGAAAAAAAATTAGTGATGTACCTAGCGTTAAGTATAGTAGTCTCTTTGATCCATTTGGTCATGAATAAGAAGATTTAACTTAGTATTTTTTGTGGTTAACTAATTGGTCTAATGTTACCAATAATGTAGTATTTAAATTTTAAAGTAAACTATTCAAACTTACCTTGCTTGACCAACGGCCCTAACTAGAAGTACAGAAGTCATACCCTTTAAAGCTCCGACAGCCACCACATATTTTGCCCATTTCCACCCAACAGCTTCAAATGCCATCGAGAAAGGAGCATTGATGTCTATTTTATCATATGGCTGCATCAAGCAAAGGGTTTCGGCTAAAAAAATTTATCTAATAAACCACACTTTTTATCTCCCTCTTTATCAAATTTTTTCTGAAAATGTCAATTGGCAATAGCAAAAAAATCCGATTCGTTGCTAAGAATATCATTATAACCGCGTTATAAAGTTGGAAAGTTATTAAAATTCTGCGTCTCTCTCTCTCTCTCTCTCTCTCTCTCTCACTCTCTCTCTCTCTCTCTCTCTCTCTCTCTCTCTCTCTCTCTCTCTCTCTCTCCCTCTCTCTCTCTCTCTCTCTCTCTCTCTCTCTCTCTCTCTCCCTCTCTCTCTCTCTCTCTCTCTCTCTCTCTCTTTCTCTCTCTCTCTCTCTCTCTCTCTCTCTCTCCCTCTCTCTCTCTCTCTCTCTCTCTCTCTCTTTCTCTCTCTCTCTCTCTCTCTCTCTCTCTCTCCCTCTCTCTCTCTCCCTAATGCAACACAAACACACACACAAGCATAAAACGCCTGAAAAGGCCGCCACGAACGTCAGGACTACCACCATCGCCAGAAACGGACTTGGTTGGTGGTTTAGGCGGTTTGAGTGTGTTTCGGTTGTGGTGGTGTTTTTTAGATCTCGTTGCTTTTAGTTATATTAATGGTTTTCAGAATCTGTGGTATGTGATTAAGATCCAACTGGATTTGGTTTGTGTGTTTTGGTTTATGTGGTTTTAGTTCTGGTGTGTGATAATTGTTTTGCCAAAGAGATCATCTAGCCGAATCCTTTATGATATTTATTTTTTTGAGGCCGTATTCACTTGATCATAACAAGAATGCTGAGAAAAAAATTAGTGATGTACCTAGCGTTAAGTATAGTAGTCTCTTTGATCCATTTGTTCTCTCTCTCCCCTAATGCAACACAAACACACACACACAAGCATAAAATGTCTGAAAAGGCCGCCACGAACGTCGGGACTACCACCATCGCCAGAAACGGACTTGGTTGGTGATTTAGGCGGTTTGAGTGTGTTTCGGTTGTGTGTTGTTTTGTGGCGGTGTTTTTGAGATCTGGGTGCTTTTGGTTATATTAATGGTTTTCAGAATCTGTGGTATGTGATTAAGATCCAACTGGATTTGGTTTGTGTGTTTTGGTTTATGTGGTTTTAGTTTCGGTGTGTGATAATTCTTTTGCCAAAGAGATCATCTAGCCGAATCCTTTATGATATTTATTTTTTTGAGGCCGTATTCACTTGATCATAACAAGAATGCTGAGAAAAAATTAGTGATGTACCTAGCGTTAAGTATAGTAGTCTCTTTGATCCATTTGGTCATGAATAAGAAGATTTAACTTAATATTTTTTGTGGTTAACTAATTGGTCTAATGTTACCAATAATGTAGTATTTAAAATTTAAAGTAAACTATTCAAACTTACCTTGCTTGACCAACGGCCCCAATTGAAGTACAGAAGTCATACCCTTTAAAGCTCCGACATCCACCACATATTTTGCCCATTTCCACCCAACAGCTTCAAATGCCCTCGAGAAAGGAGCATTGATGTCTATTTTATCATATGGTTGCATCAAGCAAAGGGTTTAGGCTAAAAAAAATTATCTAATAAACCACACTTTTTATCTCCGTCTTTATCAATTTTTTTTCTGAAAATGTCAATTGGCAATAACAAAAAAATCCGATTCGTTGCTAAGAATATCATTATAACTGCGTTATAAAGTTGGAAAGTTATTAAAATTCTGCGTGTTTTATTTTTGTTAATGTTGATAAATTTGTAAAGGTCTTAACCGGGCCCACCATGTATTTTACGAACAACTAACATGGCCATTCTTAATAGCTTCTGATTTTTAAATTACCGAGCCATATATATCTTGGGCATAAATGTTTTGTGCAAGAGCTTGACTAAATTGATGAGGCATGAATACAATTCACATTAAATTATCTTACGTTGCATAAATGTCTTGACTTAATTAGTTTATAACTTTGTATGATTCACATATATATTCATCACTGTCCATTCTTATGCATTAAAAAAAACCTTTTTGTATCAACTTCAATTACGTAACAAAATATTACCACCCTCATATGTTTCTATATATCGTTTATGTCCTTGCAAACTACCCCTATATATAACTTTGAATGCAGGTTCATGTCAGTATTTTCTGATATAATCGATGTAATTCGTGTACAACAAGCTCATGGTGATCCACCTAGAAATGACATTACAAACGAAATATTGTGCGGTAAAGTTGTTCCCTAAAGTTATCGACATGCGTAAAGTTAGCATCCTGAGAAACATATAATCGCTTCACCAAAATTTTAATTACAAGGTGCCTGCCGCTGTAATGTGCGGGTTGCCTACTATAAAAGTTTTTTTATAATGGTTGTTAGCGGAGAAGCCCTGGGAGGAAGATGTTACTAAATTCATAAGAAAAATAAGCTAATTTCCAATCAATAATCTTTGTTGGACATTTTTTTCCTTCTATAAAAGCAATTCATCAAAAAAACGTTGTTATCACTGAAAAATATAATAACACGGGTATCCGCCGCCGCATTGCGCGACTAGTATTTCAAAAGGAGTCTCATGACAGGTTGATAAGATAAGTTTAACTAAATTTGTAATTAGTAATACTCCAAAAACTCGCCAGATGTGAATTCTAGCCAGTGACCTCTAACACAATCTGAAGAAAAAAAAGGATACTTTAGGTTATCCTGGTTCGGGATACTTTGGTTTATCCCGTATGAAAAAATGATACTTTGGTTAATCCTGGTTCGGGATACTTTGTTTTATCCAGTATGAAAAAGATGATACTTTGGTTTATCCTTGTTTGGGATACTTTGGTTTATGATAGATTGAGTTATCAGTTCGTGACTTTCTGTTTTGAAGATGTCGTATGTCTTCATCAAATAACTAGTTATTTCTTTAATGTTTTAGTTTGTTTTCTGTTCGAGTCTCGAGCTTTCGCGATTTCGTCGCTCGGACTGCGGGGGAGTATTAGCCAATAAATAAATAAGCCCAATCCGTTTGTGGGTTTAGGGTCCATTAGGTTTATAGGGTTTCATATGTAAATAGTGAATCAATAAAACATAATACAACGGGGGTTTCTATCATTTAACAGTGATGACTGGCAAAATCATTACTTTTGATGGTGAATTCTACCGTTTCTTGTTAGTTCACATTGCTTTGTAAGTTTTCTTTAGACTTTGGTTGCCGAAGATTAAGTTATGGCTTGCTAGCCTTGGATAATGATCTTTTAACTACAATGATTGTGGCTTTCAATTATGATATTTCTACCTAAGTATCTAATTTAGGAGCGTTTGATATTTTAAACCACTATTCTTAAGCTTTGTTGTATCAACACCAATTGTCTTGAAAGGGAAACCACTACACTATAACTATAATCTAATAGGATGTTTGCACATAGTTTAAGATTGTACTTTTTTCTGTACATAAATTGGAGAGTTAAGTACATTTTTTGTCCCTGTGGTTTGGTGCGTTTTCTCATTTTTAGTCCAAAAATAAAAAAAAGTTTGGTTTTGGTCCAAAACATAGTTTCGGTTCACTTTTGGTCCAAAAGACATAGTTTTGTTACACTTTTGGTCCAAAAGACATAGTTTCGGTTCACTTTTAGTCCAAAAATTTTAGTGCAAATTCACGGGATTGGACTAAAAGTGGACAGAAACTATGTTTTTTGACCAAAAGTGATCCTTTTTTGAATTTTGGACCAAAAATGAACTCGCACCAAACCACAAGGACCAAAAATGTACTTAACTCTAAATTGGAGGAATGCATAATTCGCTCCTGTCGATAAATCATAATGGTAAGTACGTAATATATAATTTTATATTACCTAGATAATTCAACATGAATACATGTACAATATGTACTAAACAGGATAGGCCACATCAATCACCAACAAACCCAACATCAACGCAATAGTATATAGCTAAAGAGAATACAACCAACCTGTTTAAACTGTTAATGTAGATCACTACTATCGAATTTGCCATCTTTTGCTCCGCCTCTTCCATGGAATTTGCCACCTCCACCCTCTCGTTGGCCAGTCCCTTTTAATGGACATGCATGTCTATGATCAGCATTAAAGACCCCAACTTAAAAATAGAATAACTCCGTTGCAAGAGCATAGACTTGAGTATATATATTTTTTATTATGGTACAAAGAATCATATACATCAAAAGGTTGCACACAAATTGAAAGGGGAAAAAAGAATTGACCACCATGATTGATTACATATCCTCATGGCCGCCATCTCCTTGATAGTGATTCAAATAAGCATTGTTATATGTTGAGCATAACAAAAGGATTCTAAGACTAAAGTGACAATGTCTTAACTTTAATGTTGTTTGGATGACTTTTGACCCGTTTGCCCAGATCGACCCATTCGGTCCATTTTAATTTAACCGTTGAATTTCAGGCACAGTCCAAATCAATCTAGATTGGGCACAATGGATGGCCATGTAATGGGTCAAAAAGGGCCATTTCTCAGTATTAACAGTTTTTTGTTTATTTATTAAAAATTTAGAAACACTTAAATATTAATTGCGATTCTTTAAATATTACAAACTGATTTAGTCGGATTTAGAAACATTTTTAAGAAACTACGTCTTTTGTCAGTAAGATATCATGGTGAAAGTAAACAAAGGGGTTATAAATTCATATTGTTTTCAGCGATAATGTTCTGTGATGAATTAGTTAAGGTACTTCAATTTTTTGTCTTTAAAGAGGCGTATGATAGTTTATTCATTAGTTTCTATACCATCAGGTTCATGCAATTGATAACTTAAGAATTTATTGTTATTTTGATGCAAATTTCTCAAGTAGTAAACTCTGTTTAGAGAAGCACTTCAACCTGCTTCTCCAATGGTCATGAGAATAGGTGCACGGATTGTAAGGGTGCGCAAAATTGTAATATGGGCTCGTATTTATGTCTTTAGTATCTGTAAATGTATGCAGAACCCACCAAACGACAATAACACATTATTTTGCACTACGAAATGGTTGTCCTTCCTTTAGTTGGTTCTTTTAAAAATACACCAAGACTGTTGAAACTATGTATACATCCTCTTTATTTATTGATAAAGGTTGTTTCTGTAAGTATTTAGTTCATATTATTACTACCGTATGCATCTAGGCTTATAGTCTTATCACTTATGTATGTCTTGCAACAACTTTTCATTGGTTCTCTAGCTTTTTCATTCATACACTAAACTTATGAAGGTGAACCTTGAGACGAGATTAATGGTTTTTAGACCTTTTTCAAGTTGTTAAAGATATATATCTACCCTAAACACCGTCCAAAAACCTCACGTTCCGAACTCGTAATATTCTATAGTTTCGGGATGTATTAGACCATTCGTAATATTTCTTTAAAAGTTGGGTTGAAACTGTCAATGTTTTTAAACCTTTTATTAAACTTGTTTTGATATAAAATCGCCTTAAAGTTCAAAACAAATCAATTTCACCTTACATTATGTATGAATTAAATATCTTAAGTTACACAACAGATTTCTATTAGCTTTATGCTAAAAAGCGAATCGAACAAGCACTCATATCTATAATCATGGGGCCCCTATAAAATTAAAGGCCTTGTGCAGTTAATCATTTCGCACATGCTCAAATCTGGCGCTACTTGTTGCTCTCCTTTAGGAAATTTGGATCTGACAATTTGGACCCATTTAGTTATGAATAAGGTGATTTGGGTCGTAATTCATCTCAAACGGATCAAAAGATAACTAAGGGTAAACACCATATAAATAGTACATCAAAATTAAAAGAAATATTTCAAGAAAAACTATCAAAAGATCTTACACAACATATGTGACGCTTCCAATTATGAACCAATCAATACCTTGTGTATTACCAGCATTAAGAGCTACAAGTAAATACCATTCCTAAAGCAAAAAAGTAAATGACCACAACAAACAATACGAGTGAAATCTAAACCGACTCGATGATATTATGAGATTACAACTTGTCTAGTTGAGGATTTATATAGATGTTTCCCTTAGAACAGAACATGAACAAAGGGCCTGATAATGTGTTTCCTTTCCCATTGCCGGTAGAATTGTCAATGGCAACGCATACTTGATTGTCAACTATTTGTGAAGAAGGAAACTTGAAACTTTTTTTTGGTAAAAAATGTGAATTATATTACCAAGCAGAGATATTTACAACTTAATGAAGGTATTGGACATGTCCCAAAAACCTTTTATACAACAAAACAAAGAACATCCATTTATCAGACATCCTAGATATGTCTAACAACAAACAATACATCTCTGCTAATGACAGAACCGAGCCAAAGCAGTGACCATCCTTCTAGCCTTTAACATACAAGTCAGTGTGACTTATGTCAAGCGCTAGGCAACCATGGAGAAACCCCCATTCTTGCTACATTTCCTCCTACAAACACCCTACCTATGATCCACCATAGAGGCTCTTATAGGAGGCATCACAAGAGGAGGGGTAAAACTCCTGTTCACACTGAGATCCAACACCAAGAACAACATCATTACTCTTGGATAGGAGTTTCTCGGGGATACAATCCCACTGGCTACATTTCCCAAAGCAGATGCTAACCAAATCAGACCAACTACCATAGGCATCACCAGTTGGCATTCCACCACGGCAGGAAACCTTCCTTATGGCAATAGGGAGAGGCCTTTAACTTCCTACTTACACAGCACACTGACTAATACTACCCTTCATTAGCCAGTAGGTTTAAAGTAGGAAGAAAGGTTCTTACTACCAAAATATTAGGCCCTCTGCAAAACCATATGAAATTAGTTTCCACTGATATCCAAGCCATAATCAGCACTTCCTTATGAGTGGAAACTATTCTGACTAATAATACTTTGATCATTGGAATCCTATTGGCCGTTAAACCAGGATCCAAACACTCATGCAGACTATTTTAATGGAGCAATTCTGTAGCAGGCAGCCCCCTATACACTTCTTATAGAGCATATTTTCTTGACACTGGATAGTTACATTCCACCTCTTTTGAGCCTTTATTACAGCTTGAGTGTTCCTTGCCTTCAAGGTCATTAATCTCATTCTGATGATTTCAATGAAAGATTTGAATAAATCTTCATTAGTCCTTCTTTCATTTATGAAAAGTCTGTAATTCCTTTCTTGCCAGATCAGATAAACACAGGTAGCCAAGCTTAACCTTCTAATGATACTATTAATAAAATTACTACAGTACATATCAGAAAAGGTATTAACAATATCCTCCTAATCTCTGCAGTCATTAGCAATCTCCATTTTGATCTTTACTTTATTCCACAAGTCTTCAGCAAACTTGCATTAAAAGAATAGGGGTTGGTGAGAGTCCATACCATGATTGCATATGGAGCATACCATCATGTCATAAGACCCCCAACTCCTAATCTTGTCTTGAGTACATAGTTTTTGTTGAATAGCCAACCACAATACAAAGGAGTGTTTGAGAATATTCTATGAGAACCAAACCAACTTATTCCATTTGACATCTTCA
>BQNB010033647.1:0-52167 GCA_026074375.1 Tanacetum coccineum | reverse complement strand
GATTCTATAAAAGATAGATTAAATATCATATGGCTTTCCTTGTTACAACAAAATAGATGATTAAAGAAAACATTTAGTTCATTAAAAGAAAGCATACCTTTGATTTGCTGCCTACATATGTTCCGGCACCTACACTCCTGTTTAAAAAGTCATGTGAAATAGTTGAATATATCTACATGTGAACAAAAAATCTACTTAAACTTGAAAGGAAGACTATTTATACCAAATGTATTCAAGAATGATCTTGTCGATGCAAGGAGTAGGTCTTCCACCCTATTGATAGTTCCAACTGAAGCACATATTCTATCTTTATAGCCCTTTTGAGTGCTCTATTCTTGTTTTGCTGCATGGACAAAGATTTAAACATTTTGGATAACTGGGAGTTTGTTTCTATCGCATTCTTTGTTGATCTATGTGTAAACATCCCATAATAAACATATGTTGAAGTAGGAAGTCAAGATACACAAGTTAACAAACTACTAAAGAAATAACTAATGTTACTAAATATGAAAGTATCGGTCACTTCCATTAATATCATTAGATAGCTCGTTAAGTAATATTTGGAACCTTAATAGGCTAGCTTAGGAAAAGCCCATGGACAAAGCCCATGGCCGGCCTAGATAAGCATGTATAAACCCTTTCCATGCTATGGAAAGGGGTGTTGGTTGTTCATTTCATTTCACATAGTAATCTAACATTTTCTTTCTTACTTTCTCTCTCTAAGTGTTCATCCAACCACCTCTCTTTCTCCCTTTAAACTCTACATAGAATCCATACCTTGCGTGTGTTAAGATATTTTACAATTGGTATCAAGAGCCATGAGGTGATTGTGTAGGTATTGTGTGCATTTTCTAGGAGTGTTTTTAGGCGTGTTTTTTGGTTCGAACCAAATCAAAAGATCTTCATCTTTTGTAGGTTTCCAACCATAAAATTTGATACTTTCTTGTTGATCCTAATGAATAGATTTTTCTAGCTTGTTAAGGGTGGTAGCTAATCTGGATAGATCTAAACTAACTACAAGAGAAACAATGACTATGAACAATATAAGCTAGGCAGAAACTAACTTATATTGCTAAGAAGAACAATGAATAAAATAGAACTTTGATTACTATTAATCTGCTAAGTTACAGATTACTAACTATGAATATTTGTGAAACTTGTATATCTAACTAATGTCGCAGGGTTCCTTTTATACACCAAGGAAACCCTAATGGAATTACAAAACGCGTTAAGTGATCATGCATATCTATTCCTAATATATCTTATGCATATCACTTAAGCAATACTATATATATATGCTAGCAGTACTAACTTACTACTAACAGTACTAACTCTAACTGTCAGTACTAACAATGTACTGGCAGTACTAACTAATTATAACTAACAGTACTAACTACTTAGTCTATTTTCTTGAGCCTTTAGCATTCTTCACCAGCAGCACTAAGTAGAACTAGTAGTAGTAACTTGTATAAGTAGCAGCACTAAGTATAACTAGTAGTAGTAACTTGTATAAGTAGCAGCACTAAGTTGTAGAGACTTCAGAAACCCAACAATCCTCCCATAAATATGATGTTCACTAGTTAACCTTCATGTTTCTTCAGTTTGAGCTTCTTGAACACTAGGAGGATGTATCCAAACACACTGCTACTCATTAATCTGCTTTTTCTTGAACTCTTTTAATTATTTTGTCATCTTTAGCATTCTTTGGCTTCCAGTCTTTGTCACCATCTCAGTATCTCAACAACACAGCAACACCAACTAAGTTGGCTTTGTAGTTTTTGGCAAACTACCAGCCATAAACGGATTTTATATTTCTTTACCAGTAGATGTTTGCTCTGGAATACCCAATGCTTCATTGCAATAACATGGTGCATTGATAACCATATAGTTTTGAGTAAACTATCAATTATCAACGGATTTGAGATGTCTTTACCAAGAGCCGTTTGCTTTGAACTAGCCAACTCTTTACTGTGAAGTATGGTGAGTTGAGAACCATATAGTTTTTAGCAAACTATCAGCTATTAACGGATTTAAGAAGTATTTACCAGAAGCCGTTTGCTCTGGACTAGCCAATTCTTAGTGTCGGTTAGACATGGTGAATTGATTACCATTTGTTGTGTGGTGATAAAACCAACACTTAAAGATCCTTCTCACCTCCATCATGGCTTCCATACTCATCAATCTGCTTTTGAATAAATCCAAGCAGAATATAAGCATCTTCATTTGTAATCCCAGCTACTAACCTTAAAGAAAGCATTCTCTCAAGTGTTTCTTTTATAAGTGGATACTTCCTTTCTGCAAGCATATGAATCCATACCACTTCAGTATCAACGGTTTATGAAAACACCACAATCTTCATATAAATCCCAGCTCTTAAGATTCCATCTTTCTTAATTCTGCCAAAGTTCATCTTTTGCATGTGCATCAAACATGGTCCTTAAATCTCCCCAAAGAACTAGATCAACACCTTCTGAAGTAGTTGTTTCAAATCTCTTCATCACCAGATTGTATAACTCCACAAGATCTAGTCTATTAAACCTTGTCACCATTTCAGAAAAGGGTTAAATCACCTAGATCTTCCTATCAGATCTAAAGTTTTCGGTGTTAGTAGATGCTCTACTCTGCTCCATGTTTGTAAAATCACAGAATTTTGATTCCCAGTTAATTTAATTGGAAACTCTTCTTTGGACTTCATAAATCTATTATTCCTTCTTCAGGTGGACTCTATCTACAGGACTAAGTCATGTAGTTGCTCTTCCTCTTCATGATCAACATCAATTTTTTTGTTCTTTTAGGACTTCTTTGTTGCTTTCATTCTTCTTAAGTTCTTATCGCCTGGTCGTTTCCTGATATTCTCTTCATGTCCTTCTTGCTTAACTTCAACTTTAGTACCTATTAGGGTTTCTTCAAGTACCTTTTGCTTATGTACCAACAAGCTACTTCTTTAGAATCTTTTTACTGCTCTTCTGAATCAGTAGGCTTGAAATCATCAATAGAAATCTTTTTTGTCTTTCAACAAACCTTGAATTTCTGCCATGTTCTTCTGCCTTCAGCTGAGGAGTGTTTGTAAAAACACCCATATTCTTCAGATAATGTCATCCTTAAATTCCTTAGTTGAGATTAGTTGGTGGTTCTTCTTCTAATCTCAGCAGTCTTTATTGCAGCTCTGAATTTTCTTTGAGCAGCAATTGTTTCAGCCAAGAATTTTGCTCTTTCCTCAATTGTATACTCCTCTCTTTCTTCCTGTTGAAGCTTGGCTGCAAACAATGCATCAGCATCAATCCCTGCTTGAACTTCATCATATGTCTCAGCTATAGCAGCCTTAGATGCTTCTTCTTCCTTCTGTCTTTCCCTTTCTACCTCTGCTTGCAAGTCTACCTGTAACTGTCTGGCGATTTCTACATCTCTTGCAATCTGAGCAGCATCAAAATCACTTCTAGTCATCTTCTTTGCAGGCTCAGGTTCTTCTAAGACACTTTTGCCTTTGTCTTTAGGGTCAATTATTGGAAGTGGCTTCAGGGTTAGGATTGATCTTGCAGGTCTTGAAGAATCTTCAATATCTTTAATTGACACTCCTTTTTTCTTAGCTTTCTCTTCTTTCAATTTAATCAAAGTTTGAGCCATGGTGATATCTTCATCATCAAATATACTTGTTGTTGTAGGAGGAGTTCTAGGCTCAACATTACTATCTTCTTGCCTAGCAACATCAACATCTGGCCTAGCAGTACTAAGTGTTGTAAGTACAGCAGTACTAACTAGTTCTTCAGTACTTCCTCCTTTCTCACCACTGCCCTTGTTAAGCTCTTTAGTTTCATTACTTTGCCTCTCTTCTTTTACAACATCCTCTGTTTCCATGTAATCCCTACCATCAGCATCAAGATCATCAAAGGCATCCAAAGTTGGTTCATGTTTGGCATTTTTCCTCCCCTGTTTGGATACAGACTCCTTCCTTCCTAACCTTTTCTTCATTGATAACCTTTTCACACTCTTTAACCATGCCCTGTGGTGTGAGATGCTTGGCTTATACTTCCTTTTCAACTTCTTGATTTTATCCTTCAATTTAAGGATCTCTACAGCCTGAGCATCCTTGGAAGTTTCCAAAGCAAGAACCCTGTTGGACAAGTTAGTGCAAAGAACAAATAACTCTTCTAGGTTCAAGCTACCCTCAGCTTTTTTAGATGTGTGATCACCTAAAAGAGGACTATCATGGGACGACTAAACCTGAGTCCCTTCACTCCCATTAGTGTTTTCTAAAGAGTCCCTAGAGTCTTGTGTAGTGTCATGGCTAGATGATGAGTCTGTCACAGGGGTTTGGTCTCCTGTACTAGGGTGAGTAGGAGAGGGTGTGGGTTGTGGTTCAGTGGGTTGTTCTAAACCTTCACCTTTAGGTGCTTGGTGTGGCAACAACATAGAATCAAAGAGTGGAGTTACTTTTCCTAAAAACTTTACACCTTTCCTTGCCATGTTAGTGAAAACCTTTTTAGTATGCAAGGGTGTTTCATATGTATTCATTAAAAGGTTCTGGTAATAAAAATAAAAAAAAATTCTTTTAAGTTGATTATTAAAAAAGAGTTGTAAATACCTATGGAGACATTTAAAAACTTTTTAGGGATCCTTGTTTCTTTAACTTACCTCAAAAATTAATTTAGAAAGAATTAAATTTTTTGACCCTTTGCCATTTCATATAACTGCGGAGCCAAATTAGTTGAAAACTCATTTCCAATTAAGTTGATTTTGAACCTTATGCAATGAAGAATGGTATGTGTCAGAATTTCCATTGTGGTGAGAATGAACCTTGTGAAAAAGTAAGTTTTGTTGAAAGTTGTTCATACCCATCAATGTAAGATTTTCAAAAATTTCATCATTTGTTAGGCAAGTAATACCATCCTCATCATCAGAAGAAGGTCAGTCCTTACTGTGAGGGGGGGGGGGGGGTTTCTGGATATTACTACTGACTGGTAATTAAATATGGCATGTATTTGCGTCACAGAATTGACTGTTTGGACGGTTGCAATATTCCAAAATGTTAAATGTAAAAAAGCCTAATAGTGGGACTTCACAGTTTTGAGAGCATAGTTGATGGAGCATGTAGAGAGGAAGTCCACTATCTGATGAAACTCTGTATTCTCTTCACTTTTTTTCCAAACAAGCGACCATGTTATGTTGATTGACAAACTTTAAACTAGCCATGAGAATGCTCTGGGATTGGTTTGGTTATGAGAATATGAGGGTTTGGTAAAGTTAATTGAGATTTTGTAGAGATTGCGTTAGGGTTTGATATGACCGACTGAGGAAACTAATGTATAATCTTAAGGAAAAGATATTATAGAGGAACGATCAAAAATTTTCAATTTATAGGACCCCCTAATACGCTAGTTGTTGTCGGAATTTCTCATAGGGTTTTATAATTAATTTAATGAAAAATCTGTTATACTCTCAACACAGTATAATGGGTAACAAGCTCCGCCACAAACTTTTGCCTGCATCACTATCTTTGCACTGGCCCAGTAGCTTCTACTTTTATGCCTGGCAGCACTAACTTGTTAGCTACCATTTTTATCTCTCAATACCAATTCAAATAGCATCTTTTTACCCAATCCAAGCAACAAAACCATCCTGAAACATCTTTGAGCAGCACTAATCAAGCCTAGCAGTATTAACTTTTATACCAGCAGTACCAAATTTCTTCAGTAGAATTAACAAGGCTTAGTACCATATGAATCCGTCAATCCTCATTCCAAAGGAGATAATGAACTCCAAATAATCAGCTAATCAACTAGAATCCATCTGCTAACTAAGATCATTTCACAAACTATACAACAAGGTAACTGTATCTTGCCTCCCTGAACTTATGCAGTTATAGATGGATCTTTCCATGTTAAACAATCAGGAAATTGAACCTGCTAACATCAAAAGATTTGGTTAAAAGATCAGCTACATTGTCATCAGTGTGAATCTTTAGCACTTGGATAAGCTTCTTCTCATAAGCATCCCTAATGAAGTGGTTCCTAATCTCAATATGCTTTGTTTTGGAGTGAAATACTGGGTTCTTTACAATGCATATAGTACTCTCATTATCAATGTAGATCTTTGTGTTCATAAAATTGAACCCCATTGTTAGAACATTTAATTTTGAATCCACAATTACTTGCCCACGCAGTGGTAGCAACAACATAACTCTGCCTCATGTAGTAGAAGTAGCCATTATTGTCTGCTTCTCTGCATTGCCTGGAAAATTAATGTCTCCTGCCAAGAAATTAAACAACCTCGTTGTAGATTGTACCTGTCAAGCTTTGCTCTAGCATTAGTCACTTATCTGAGTAGGCTTCTCGGTCAAATGTTGACATCTCTTGGATACTAAAGGCCCGTTCTAGGTTTGGGTTTTTGCCCTTTAGGTACCTAAAGATTCTCTTCACAGCATTTACATGGGGATTTTGGAGTTACTGAAACCGAGACATAGCACAGACTGCAAAAAGTTAATATAGGACTAGAAGCAGTTAAGTACATTATTAAGAGCCAATCATGGATCTATATGATATACATCCACACAACGCTTCTTCATCCTTGGTCAAGGACTTAGGGTCTCAATTGGAGTACTGCATATTCACATTACAAAATCAAAATTCTTTTGTGGATCTCTGCAACATACTTATCCTGACTTATAAAAATACCATCTTCTTTATGTTTGACTTGTAATCCAAGAAAGAAGGTGAGCTCTTCCATAGAACTCATCTGAAATCTATCTTATCAATGCCTCAAATTATAACACCAAGGACTTTTGTAGAACGCCAAAAATAATATATCCATATGAACCTGAGTATACTTGATATCATTTTTGTCCTTCTTGATTAAAAAGAGGTCTGTTAAGGTTCCTCTTATGTATTCCACTCTTCAACAAGGAAAGTGATAAAGTAGCATACCAGGCTCTGGGAGCTTGGTTTGTTAAACCATACAAAGCTTTCCAACAATTGTAGACCTTTTTAGGGAACTTAGGGTCTAAAAACTGAGTTGAGACACATAACCTCCTCATCAATTTTGCATACAAGGAAGGCACTCTTTATCATCCACTGATAAACATTGAATTCCATTTAAGAAGCAAATAGGCAATAAAAAGATCCTAATGGCTTCAATCCTAGCCACAGGAGCAAAAACCTCATCATAGTCTATCCCTTCCTCTTGCCTATGTCCCTGGGCAACCAACCTTGCCTTATTTCTAACCACAATACTATTTCCATTCCTTCTATTCTTGTAGGCCATTTAGTCCAAAATTGTTATTCCCATTAAAGGCAAATCTAACAAGATCCATACTTTTTTAATCTTGATTTGCAACAGTTCTTCTTGCATAGCATTAATCCAACTTTTAATCTTCAAGGGCTTCAGATTTCTTTCTTGGTTTCAAATTTGAGTAGGAGAAAGAAATAAACCAATGCTGGGAATATCCTTGTGATTATTTCTTCTCTGCTTTTGAATATAACTTACAAAAGCATAGGCTCTATAACTTTTGTTCACTTTGCTCCTTGTTTGAACTGCTAATTTTGGATCTCCAAGAATTTGAGTTGAAGGATGAATATAGTGAATCTTTGATGTGGGAATAGGACTAACATTCATAGCGGTTTCTAAATTAGTGAAGTCAGTAACTACACCCTCATTCATCATAGATGCATTGTAAAATACCATCATTTTGGGTTGTCATAAATATCCTAAAGAGCAGGTTTTGAGAATCACATCTTGGTCGTGTAGGTTAGATTAGGGTTGGATTTAGGATAGTCCACCCAGAAGGACTGGCTGAGTACTAACTGGTGTGCTTTTAGCAGTATTAACTGGTGTTAGTACGGGTAGTCTAGTAGCTCCTCTTGAAGAAGCAATACCTTAGTATCTTGGGCAAAAACTCTTTCGACGAGCTTCTGCTTCATCATTAGCTTACTTTTCTTGTCTTTTAAGCCTTTCAAGCTCCTCCAATTAGGGCTGGGATCTTTCCTATATCTAATAAATAAATATGGATTTCATTGATCTTTAAATATGTAGTCCTATTAGGCTTTTTACCTTCATTCTTTGTATCTGAGCTCTTGACTGTTGAACTATAAGAAGACCATATTGGCAGTACAAAGTAGTCTTGAGCAGGTTCAACTTCCATTTTAGAATTTCCTACATCATTATTATCTTGTGTACCTGCACTATGATTAGCCTCTTTTGGACTTGCAGTTTTGTTAGCTTCATTCTCTGATCTCATAGGCTGATAATTCATCGAATCGGTTAAATAATCAAGATCAAACAACCAATTAGGTCCTTTCCCTGCAACATTTGGTTTATTTTCTAAAAAGGTTATATGCAGGTTTTCTTCAACTTTCTTGGTTTCTAAATTGTATACCCTAAAAGCTTTGCTGTGTAGGGAATACCCAACTAAAAACCCTTCATCAGACTTCCCTTCAAACTTGCCCAGATGGTCAATGGTATTCTAACGATGGTCTCATGGCACCTAAAAGGTCTTTTTATAGTTATGATTCGGCATTTTACCAGGTTTTTAGTCATAAGGTGTCTTTATTTTGTGGCTTGGTCTCTAATTTCCTATTAAGGACCCTTAACAAGCAGTACCAACTGCTTCAGCCCTAAAAAGTGTTAGTTATATAATGAATTTGCTAGCATGTCTCTTGCAGGCCTCTAATAAGGGTCCTGTTCTTTCTCTCAGCAACTCCATGTTGTTGTTGTGTTCTTGCATTACGGTATTCCATCTTGATCACCTTTTGCCCCATTATAATTCAATAATGTCCCTGTTCTTGAATTCTGTATCATTATCACATCTAATAGTTTTAACTTTTTGATTCAATTGGTTCTCAATTTGTCTTATAAAGTCCTTAGGATTCATGATTTCATCCTTTTGCTCTTAAGAAGAGACACCCCAAACTAAACCTGCTCTAAATCATTGTGACAACAAAGGCAATAAGGTCTTATGGTTTATGCTCCTTACAGATGTAGGTCCAAATAAGTCCATATGTAAAAGCTGTAAGGGCTGACTAATAGAGCTCACTGATTTGGCCTTACAGGAGGCCTTGTGTTGCTTTCCTTTCTGACAAGCAACACAGGTGTGGTCATTTTGAAAATCTTGGATGTAAACATCCTTTACAAGATTTCCCTTCACATAAGTTTGTTTAAGTTTTAATGTTACATGATCCCAACCTCCTATGCCATTTGTTAGATTCATCAATTGTGGCCTTTGCAATCAAACAAGCTAAACCTCCAGAAGGACAATGTTCTCTATGTTGAAACTATACATATTGTTTTGTCTAGGGATTCTAAGTAATACTGTTTTTCATCAGGTATTAAAGTCAGATAGTCCAAACACATATGACATTCTGTGTCAGGGAAGGCAACATGTGTTTTCTTGTCACATCGTCTGTGACATGATAAGAGTTTGATAGTGTTGTTAGTTCTTTTCACTAAGCACACATCCTCAAAATCTAAAACTTCCCTATTTTTATTTTACCTTTACCAGTTATGTAACCTTTACTACCTCCAAAAGCAACAGGGCCACCATTAAATCTTGATATTCAGCAAGGTAAGCCTTGTTTCCAGTCATGTGCTTGGAACATCCACTATCAACAATCCATTTGTTCTTTAAAGCTCTTTGTGGATTATCCTGCACATAAAATAAGAGAGATTAGTTTCTCTTAGGGACCCAAGCCTTTTTGGGCTTGGCTCTGCCTATTGGATCTTCAGAAGTAACACATTTTCTAGATTTGATCCACCATTGTATTTGGAGACTTTGTTCCAGTAATGTATTTTGGGTCTCCAGTTACAACCTGCTAAGGGCTTAACAGTAGTTTCCCTTATCCTAACAGCACTAACTGCTTTAACCTCAGCAGTATTAACTTTATGATTTGAAAAATTATTTCTTGGTGCTGTTGTTCTATTAAATGTCCTTCTGATAGGTAAATGAGACTTATAAAAATTATTTCTTGGTCTGTTCTCATTCATAATGGGTTTAACAGCATTAACTTTCCTAGCAGCACAGTTGATTATGCGTGTCTATATTTAAATTGTGGCTAGCTGTATTTAACTGGAATTCTACGAGTTGTAGTTTGTAATGCTGTTGGGAACAACGTGTTTTGGTGATTCAATCTCTCGCACATTTTGAATCCACATGGTCTATTCTTCCATTAACCAGTTACCCTTACCAGTCTTTTTTGTTCAATTCAACTTGTTTTAGCCATTCTTTCTCATGAAAATCAACATTCTTTAAATAAGATGACTAAAACTGCCACATACAATACATGCCTTTTAGTAAAACATATCCCATAACCAACCTTTTGGACATTATATACCATTCCTGTCTTTTTGTTAGCTTTAGGACTAGGACTTTGTGTGTTTCTTCTTTAACAGTTTCCCTGGAGTTTTTACATGCTTAACAGTATCAAAAAAAGCAAAACTAGGTCTTTCCTGTTCTTTTGATGGCTGGAATCCACATATTCATCATCACTGTCGACTTATAAAACTCATATGATAGGGCATCAGGCCAAACTTAGGTTTGATATAATCAACATTGGGTTACAACTACAACTGGTTCAGGCACAGATTCAAGTGTTTCTACACTAGAAATGGACTTATAAGAGTCAAAGTTACTGGTTTGAGTATCAGATTCACTAGTTTAAGACTATTTTGGACCATATGTGAACATAGAATCATCTATTTCCCTATCAGGTCCTAAAGGCATATAATTTCCTGTTATGGGAGGGGACTGACATGATGCTTCAACATTTGCAATCTATCATGCACAAGCTACTTCTACATCACTAGACTTATGTCAAATACACTTTGAAGAAAACTTATTTTCATAATTAAAGACACATTATGTTACTTGATCTCCATAACAAAATAAAGGGGGGTCCAGTTTTGTCCTTTTACTCCTCTGTACTGTTTAGAATTTACTCAAGGCCCTTTAGAAGAACTTTAAAAAAATTTTTACGTTTGTTTTTAATTCTCTTCTTTTTCTTTTACAGCTTTTCTAATAGTTTCTGTATGATATAGTCAAGCACATAGTTTTATCATCTAACTCAATCTTTCATAAATCTAATCTTTTTCTCATACCAAAGTTGATTTTTATCGATGAGTAACTTAATTGAGGCTTCTACCTTTTTCAAGCTTGAGTTATAGGCTAGAATGTCTATAACTGCATCTCCAAGTTGTATTCTTTGTTCATCATATAATTTTTTTTAAGTGTTGCATATGATTCCAACACCATTCTTTTCAACAGATTTTACCCTACGTGTCTGAGCCTGAATTGATGAAGCTCAACAAAGCAAAGTTCTCTTGTTATCCTCTGCCATGACTCAGCCCAATCAAACACATTCCACTCAAGAGTTACCAAAGCTTTAGGTTCCTCCTATTTTCCAGGTCTCCTTCCATAGTCTTTTGATTTATATCCAGTGTTCCCTTTTGATCTGCACTCTCTAGCAAAATGCCCTTTCTTGTGACAATTGTAGCATTCGACTTTGGTTTTGTCAAATCCAACTGGTTCCTTGGCATCAAAATGCAGCTTTCTCTCGGTCTTCTTGTAGAACTTCTTCAATCTCATGGAAATCATGGCCACTTGCCCATTTTCATAGTCCAATATCTTCTAAATCAATACTCATCAGCTGCTCCAGATCTTCATGATCCTATTGAGGAAATAGGATTTTGATTAGCAAAGAATGAGTACATGAGTTCATCAGTGTATGATGAATAGTTTTCCCTTTAAGAGTTGTATCCAGAAGGAGTAAAAGCCCCATAAGCAGTACTAACATCATTAGTATTGCTAGTGCTTTCAGAAGAAACAAAGGCAACATTCTGTGCACTAGAAGATGATCAAAGTAGAGCTTGTAATTATTAATACTCAACGGACTCTAAGATTGTTATAGAGATCATCAATACTAAGATATCTACTCCTAGCTTGGTCCTCTATGGACTAAGGATACTTGGGACCTGGAGAAGTAAAGATCTAAGGAAAATTATGATTGGCATCTTCAGTGGAGACACCTGCACCATGAATCTCAAGTTGACTCAGAAGACTCTGAAACCTGTCATAACCTTTGTGCAGTCCTTCTGAATTGGATACAGAAAAGCCTTCAAACTGTTGCTTTAAAATGTATTTCTGCATCTTCTTTGATTCATCATTACCACTAAATCTGGATTTGATAGCATCCCACATATCTTTAGCATCAGTCATCTTGTGAAATTTTGCTAAATGGTCTTCTGGTAAAGCCATAAGCAAGGTGGTCCTGCCTTTCTTTCTTTCTTTCTCTGGCTAAAATTTTCTTCAGCTGTTATAGGGAGGCACGAACCTTTATTCATCATTTTGTATATGTGAATATTAAGGACATTTCACTTTTTGTATGACTTCCCATATAGGATAGGTCGGTATGCTCAAGTAATGTTCCATTTTTCATGGCCCAAATGTCATACTCACCTTTTTTTAGAATATGGAGTTTAATGGGTGACACAGTGCATATGATTGCTCACATTCAGTAGAACAAGTATGTACCTTAGAATTAGCATTTGAAGAACTTCTCTTCTTCGACAAACAAATCTTGTGTGTGGAAAATGTGTTCTTCTTATTCAAAGCTTCTCAACCAGCTCTGATACCACTTGTTGATCCCGTTCTGAACAGATCTTTAACTCCTTAGCTGATATAAGGTTTAGTTGTATTGGATAAATCCAAGACAACTATGGTAGAAACTTTGATTGGGAATATCACAAACTATGCGGAAACTAGGTTGTGATACTAAGAAGAATAATAACAATTAACCAAACGTTGCAGCTTCAATATATTAATACGATCACTCTTAATAGTGATAGGGTTTACAACCTTAAAGCTATAACTAACTATGAGTAAAACGTGTATATGATGATTGTGTAGAGATTGATATGTTTTCTCTACACCCTAGGACCTCCTTTTATAGTACAAGGAGTCCTAGTAGGTTACAACACATTTAATTAATACATTTTAATGCTTTCCTAATAAACCTTGTAACCTACTCATCATTTTTAATACTTATTAATACTTTCCATAAGTATTCAACCTTCCTAGTCAACACATTTAATATTATAAGAAAACTAAATCATTTGAATGTCAACCCTGATCTTCATATCTTTGACCATATCTTCTACAATCTTTCATTATTTATAAAATCTTCATTATGTCGATTTAGTCCCTCTTGTTTCATTTATTCAAACAGCATCAAGGAATCTTTAATTCCCAACAATCCACCCCTAAACTTGATATTCGTCTTGTTAATCATCAAATTTTCTTGAATGAAAGATTCCCAACAAAGAGGATCATCAGCAAATACCGATATTTTATGAGCCAAACCCAAAAGACATAACCAGATGCGTCGACCAATGTTGATGTCAAATTTTACCCATGAAAAAAATATGAGGAGTGTCATCACCTAAATTATAAATCATATCAATATATTTTGGCACTTTGACCTTTCTTTTTTGGCTATAAGCTGATCTTGACAAATCCTAGAAAGGTAAACAAATAAACTTAATGAATTATGGAACGAAAAACTAAAAAACAAATATATTAACACGATGAATTACCTCTACCCAAGGCTCTAAGGGGATTTCTTGCAAATCAGGACCAAATATGGCCATAGTAGTCTTAATTTCTGACAATGTATAAATGATCATATTTGAAAAAAATAAACCTAATAATTTAGCGCAAACATGTACCTCCACCCAATCTTCCAACAGGATAATTCAGCAACCAGGCTCTAGATTGGTCATGGGTGTAATTTTCTTCTTTATTCTCTTTGACTTTCTTTTCTTGACTAGTGGAGTTGATGATGGTAGACCCGTATATGATGACTGAAGAGCCTTTCATTTATTCTTCTTCCTACGGAGACGGTCAAAAACCATTTCAGCTGAAAGTGGTTCATTTATTCTAACAACATTTATCTCAATCAAAAACATCGTTTGATCCTGAAAATAAATTATTCTTGATCATAATTATTACAAGATAAACAAATCGTGGTCTAAAATTTATATGTGTACTTAAACAAAGTATTGTTTTCTTTAGGCTTTATTTAATAGACTATAGTCTTGTAATTACGTTTCATCTATTAATATAAATTGTGGATTTGCTTTATCAAATCAATTAAGGCAAGTATAAACCACTAAATTTCCATGTACAGATTATTACTTGATTTATTACTTGATTGGATATGTAACTTTCTTTTAATTTACCAAGTACATAACTGAATGCTATATCTCAACTTGCAACGTGCAACTTTCAACTTGTACCTTATTTTTTTTGAGACATTAGGGCATATTTACTTGATTTGACTTGTATCTTCCTACTTTAAATCCTATTTAACACCAAGAAAAGTTCCTTCATATGATATCTATCTTCATACTTTTAGCATTTATATTACACATCCTCAAAAAAAAGCTTAACAACAAATTCTTCCAAAAATTATGATTCCTATTTCTTTAAGTGTTCATTTGGCTATTATTTTTTGGCATGATGCTCTAGAGGAAGAACATTAGGGTACATTATTGCATGGGAATTGCTTGGAACTGAGTGAATGGATGAGGTAAAGAGATGTTACGATTGGAAACATTCAGTTTATTGGGAATCACCAGAATATTCATTAGACTGTTTCCTATCTCAAAGAGATTCAGCTCCAATATATGGAGAAGTTTGAGTGGTTCAGGTCCATGGTGGTTGAATCGTACTATCGTTTACGTCGTAAGAGATGGTACATTAGCATGGTGGCAAACCAGTAGATGGTGTAGCTTTTGGAAGTAGATTTGTGGTGGTAGTGTTGGTTTTTGCGTTATGGGGTATTTTGGTAGTGGTGTCGATGGTGTAGTTGTTATATTTAGTATGTTAAGTTTAGGTTGATGTTCATGTATAACTGTGTTAGTGTCTAATGACCTAATCTAATGTATATTATCTTTGTTTATTGTTTAATGTTTCTTATGTTACTGCATTGTATCTTTACTATATAAACTGCACTATGACTCAATCCACTAACACAATCACTAACTTTGGTGGCACTAAAAGCTTGAGTCTGTTGCTAGGTGCGTTCATGGCTAGTTCTTCTGCAGATGCGGTTTTTGACCATAACCAATGCTACCATGATATACCAGATAGTAAGACTACTCGATAGTATGAGCGGCGCGAGGAGACGCGCGACTAGCCTAAAGTCAGTTGGTATGTTCCATAGTTGACATACTCCGGTTTTCTAGGCTTATAAATTGAGGCTCTTACCCTAAAAGATGTACTAGGCTATCTATTTCTTCCATGTTAATAGTGGACCTAGTGTATCTTTAATCACGAGCTTGAAAAATCTATTTTTTTCTTCTTATCATCTCTGTTTGCATCAACCATCAAATTAGATAATAGTGGTTTAAAAAACAATAAAATTTTATAACAAAATGGGTTGTGCGTACCTCATCATTTTCCTTTACCAGGGTTTTTTGAATGACTGAACATAGTATATCTTTACATCAACGAAAACTTTTTCTTGTGTTTTCTCAGACTCATCATTCTCTTCTTTTCCATAATCCAACCTATTCACCCCTTCTTCCAAAACCAACATATCATCTTGTTTTACCAACCCTTCATCACCTTTCTTAGCAACTTGCTCATATTGATTTTCGAACCCCAATATATCATCTAAAGATTAATTATCAGTCTTGTAAAACTCAAAACTAACATTCTCCTAAAAAAGTTAAGTAAATTTAGCTACAAGACACTAAATGTAATAAGTAACTTAACAACATAAAATAATATATGTACATACATAAACTTGGGATTCAGAATATGGTTCATTCAAATTATATAAACCTAGATCTATCCGATTATCAACAACCATTTGTGTGGAATCAACTACCGGTCCAGGTTTTTCGTTGATAACTACTTGGAGTAGTTGTGAACATGGGGATGATGAGGGATAGTCTTGAGGAGTTGAAGATTCACCTGTGACCAACAATAGGAACGATTGGTGTCGCATGATACTCATATAACCAATAGATCTGATTGATGATTAGTGTTTTTCGTGAAGATTAAGGATGTAATTAGAGTGTGTGTGTTTAGAGAGAGAATTACCTAACTTGCCTTTTGATTAAATGAGTTGTTACATCTAACCATGGCATAAATTACTATTTATAGCCCTTGGTTAGCATGTTGACTAAACTTTCCTTATTAACATATTTTAGTCACCTGCAATTTATAATAGTGCTTACAAGTAGAACATTTCTTTATTTCTAACATTCTCCCCCTAAATGATCTACTTGGAAACTATCCTTATTATCTTTTTGATGACGACTTCTTCCTTATTCTTGAACACTTGATACTGAAGTAGTCTGTCATTTTCTTTTTCTTTGAAGCTCGAAAACGCTGAGAATTCTTTATGAAAGTTGAGGACGACCTTGTAGCAAATCTCTCCTGATATAATTTTCTCTCCTTATATGACAAGATAGATTTCTTTATCCCTGAAGGTATCAACTCTACTCTCGAACTCAAAATCAGCATTCTCAAAAGCTAACTTTGACCTTCTTTTGCAACTTGATTCTTTAATAGCTTGTATGAAATCTTTAACTTTGAACTTGATCTTGAATGTAGATTTCAATCACCTAATGTTGCTGATGAAAGATCTTGAAACAAGATGATATTGATTGAGCATTTCTTTGTAAAAGACTTGAACACTTGACTTTTCACATGAATCTTCATAATCTTTAAGCTCCCCCTCAATCACATATCCATCTCTTGAATATTGAAGTAGTAAACTTTGATTGTCTGAAGACAATGTCGATATTCTTGAGAAGTAATTCCATGCAAATGTCGAACCGGCTATCTCGATCGATCTTTGAAGTTAATGAAAACCCTACAGTTATCAAAACACTTGATGAAGTAACCTCAATCTTGAATACGAATTCTTTATCTTCTTAATCAAACTACTTTTCTTTGATGCAATTTCTGTGCTAGTATCTTGATTGTCCATTATATTCTTGATTTTATCTTCTCCTCTTTCTTTTACTTGAATGTTCCTTTCGTTTCAGGCTTTTATTATTATACCCCTAATGATGATTATGGTGCCATCTATGAACATCATGATTTTATTAAGCTTCTAAAATAAGATCTGGGTGAAGATTATACCTTTGAAGTCCATGAAATGAAATCGACATCTTTTCTTTTCTTTAAACATTTTCCCTTTATAAACAAAAATACTCGCCAAAAATACATAAGTCCCTCAAACCAACAACTATGATGCTATCATTTCCCGTGAAGGTTTGAATGAAACTTTTGTCATTTTAAGTTTCGTGAAGTAGTCATGCTTGTGAAAAGTAGAAATGTTGTTGTATGTTGTAGAAGATGAAATGGAGAATTATCAGAGTAAGAACCATCTTCCAAACTTAACTTGAAAGATTCATACATCACAAGATTCATGCTTTTTAAAATTTCCGGATGAAACATTTGAAAATATGTCAATCAATATCTAGATGATAAGGATGCGGAAATATGATCATAAAAATCAAATAAGCAATGATCTCGTTGGAACTTAGTGTTGGTTACCCTGGATAACACATACCACTAGAGCACTTAGATTAATTACTAGTTAAAACACGTATTTGAAATTCATTTGAACATTCATTCGTCAAAATTAGTGACCTACGTTCAACGTTGGCATGATGTTAGCACTGGTAGGATTTCCATTCGATCATTGGGAATACTATTTTATAGTATCACTCCAGAATGTTCCGGTAATGTCACATAGACATGCAATGTCACAAAGACATATATCATTGTACCTTTTGTATCATTGATGTTTAATACAAACGTACTTTTGTGTCCTAAAGATATTTCATTGAATATCAAATTGGCTCTAGACTCTTGTGCACTTTTAGTGAGCAAGGACTAGAGCAGAATGTCCTTTGTTCAATACCAACATTCTCGGAATGAGAAGTCGATAGATTATGCGTTTAATCTTCGTTAGAATGAAACAAATACTTTTTTAGAAGTACTTGAGTGGCTAGAAGGGGTTTTGCATTTGCATCACTGGGTCTATGATGTCTACTTCAATACCAAAAATCAATGAATGAAATCCGATAGATTATGAGTTGACCCGGTTTCTATCCTAGTGTAGGAGAAACACCTTTCATCTTTTCTTATAAGCCTCTCACTTTTCAACTCCAACCTTTTCATTTTGCTTATCATTTGATTCTTCTTCATCATATTCTTGTCACTTTTGACAACTTTATCATTTTCGTTCATCCTTTTTCATACAAAGCTTTATCACTTAAGACATTTTAGCATTCGAAACATGTTGATTTACACCTCAAACTCCATCACCTAGACCTAACTTTCCTAAACTGAAAGGAAGACTCCGGGTAGATCAATTCTGGTTCTGGAAGATCATAGGAGTATTTTGAGAGTAACTAAATCACACCATGTAACTCAATCAACATACGCCAAGATAATTCTGTATGAATGAATATCCGTGAAAACCATGATGAAAATCTGAGATCGTATCATGAGATTTTGATAATATCAAGATAATGTAGAAAATGTAGACAAATACTTGTTTGTTTTGTATGCGGTGGCATTTCTTTTCTTGCATACTTTTCTCTTTTTCTTTTTATGGGTTGTTCTTGCTTTTGAAGCACATGACATATACTTTTATTTTTTCAAGTATACAATTTCTCATTTCTCTCTTTCTATTTTTCTCTCACAATCTTCTTTTTAGTTTTTTTCATATTCTCTACAAATTATATGAGAAGATAATTTCGATCTTAAAAGTAATTTTTCAATCATTATAAAGACACTCCCCCTTAACATATGCCGAGAAATATTTTTAACATGAAGCTAAAAACGCAAAAATACGGATATGTGAAGGTGAAATGTAAAACAATTTTCCATTTCCATTTCTTTCTGAAAACTTTTCAATAACATCATCGGAAACTCCCTTCGAAAAAAATTCCATATTCTTCAGTTAAAACCTTTATCGGGAGTTTCCTCTTTGCTTTTGAGTCTCCTTGATTTCTTTAGACACTTTTCACAAAAAAAAATGCATCGATTCGAAGACCTTTTTAAAATTGATTTTATCTTGAAAGTACCACATTTTAAAATTCGAATTGATTGTAACTCATCAACTTGAGATCATTGACTTTTAAAACAATTTGATTTTATCTTTTAAGTAACAATAAGATTTGAAAAATATTTGTCATTGACTCAAGTTTCAAAGTATATTCATCTTTTTTCAAATATAAATGCAACTAAAGCGTACACCTTCTTTTCTTTAAAGCACGGGTTGTGTACTGACATGTACACAAGCCATCAAATGAAGCTCGGGTTTCGTACTGAATTATACGAAAGCCATTATTTGAGGTCCAGGTTTCATACTGAATATGTATGAAAGTCATCATTTGAAGTCCGGGTTTCATACTGAATATGTATGAAAGCTATTAGTTTAAGCTCGGGTTGTAATCTGAAATGATTACAAGCCATCATAAAAACCAAAAATCTTTTTGTGTTTTCTATAAAATTTGGTATAAAAGAAAATCTTTTTGTCTTTTCTCAAATTTCTATTATTTCTATAAAAATCTTTTTGTCTTTTTCTAAATTTTATATAAAAGAAAATCTTTTTGTATTTTTCTAAAATTTTGATAAAAGAAAATCTTTTTGTATTTTTTAATATTTTTTATTTTAACTGAAAGAAAAAAAATTTGAAGCTCTCATCAAATTAAACAACAACTTTTGGAACCCACTTAAGCACATTGCTAACGGGTTTACCATATTTGGAAAACCAAATGTAAGTTGCGTCAATTTGATGCACAGAGGTTAAATTCCAAGGAGATTTAAAACCCGGTGTTTCATTTTGAAATAATTTTCTTGGAACCAACGGTGATTTAAAACTCTTTTCATTGTCCATTTTGACTTATAAAACATTGATGTTTCATTAAGAGTTTTAAAACTATTCAAAGATGTCAACACCGTTTTGAAACCCGGTGTTTCATTCGACGTTTTATCCTTTGAGGAAGACGAAGATTTCCATTTATTATTGAAACTCGGTGTTTCATTTTGAAAAATTCTTTGCGAAATGAATGGAAACCTTACATCTTTTACCTTTTTCAAAACTGAAATAATATGTTTTTACGCCAATTGAAATCATTTCATCCCCTTCGAATAATTAATACACGTTGGGAAATGTTTTCCTTACTTTTCCACATTTGTTTTGAACTTTCGTTTTTCACATGATTTTGAAAAACAGATATTTCGGATCAATGTTATTTCTTCAAATACTTCCTATCTTTTTGCAAAGAATAAGTAGTAAATTAAGAAACCTTTTTCGAAATCGGTTTTGAAGATTTACCCGTGTAAATCTTTTCTGAAACATTCACTTTTGGAATTGATTTTGTGAAAACTTGAGAATCAACCTTTTTCTGTTTTATTGAATCAAACAATCTTTTGTAATGCATTTTCAAATCATTGTTCTCTTTTTCAAGTTCTTCACAATAAGTTTCATATTTCTCAATTCGTTTTGAAACTTGATCAAATTTCTCTTTCAACACATGATATGACGTTCTCAAATCATTGTTTTCTTTTTGCAACGAAGTGTAATTTTGAGATGCCAACTGCGATTTTAATAAAGCATGTTTCACTTTTTTATGATTTGCATAAAATACGTCCTCAAATTTTCATTTCTTATTTTAAAGTCCCCCATACTACCCTCTGTTTTGACATCATCAAAATCTTTGACTCGTTGTGTTAAATCCTTTTCCAATTTTGAAATCTTAGTCTCAAACATCTTTTTCTCTTTATCAAAATATTTCACTTTATCCCCCATTTCCTTTACAAGTTCCAAATTCTTAGACTCGAACGTTGAACTTGACATAGAAATCTTTGAAACGTTTGATTCATATTCTTTCTCGATCATTTCAAACATTTTCTCAAGAGAATTATCATGTTTTAGAAACTTAAACTTCGTTTCAAGTCTTTGTTTCAAAACATCATTGGAGGCCAACAAATCATTATACTCTTTTTGCACCGAAGATGACACTTTTTCAAGAAATTCATTTTTAGCCAAAAACATTCGTCTGTCTTCTTCAAAAGAATGATTTGTTGTTTCATCTCTTGATCTGAAATCTGAAGTTTTTCCAAAAGTTCTAAAACTTGATATTTCATTTGTTCAATCTCTTTTATCAACACAGATTCTTTAGTCTCGTACACTTTTTTAAGATTATGCAACTCAGATTCTCTAGATTGTAGATCTTGATTTTCAGTTTGCAAACTTTTTGTTTTAACTATTAAGCTCTCAATTTCTTTTAAAACATAATATTTTTCATCTGAAAAACATACAACCAATTCAGTAGTTTCGTTTAATTGTGTTTGCAAACTTAAAATCAAATCCTTTTCTGAGTTATCTTGTGTGTCATGAACTTTTTCTGAATCAAACTCGGATTGTACCTCATAAAATGGCTCAGATTGTTCTTCCAACAATCGCATTTTCTTACACTGAGCAGAAATCATTTCATCTCTTTCTCCCAAAGTTGCTTCTACTATCTCACGCGCCTTAGTAAGTTGTTTGACTGATAAATTCAAACTTTCATTTACACTCTTAAGTTCCTCAACTTGCACTTGAAGATTTTGACACATTGTACAAACAACGACTTTTGACTTTAAATGTTCATTTTCACTCTAAAGTTCTTTAACTTGCACGCTAAGATTTTGAACCGTTGTAAAATCAAAAATCTTTGACTTCAGATGTTCATTTTCAGAATCTTTTTTACGTAGACACTCTTTTAGCTCTGAAATTGTCGTTTGTTTAATCTTAAGAGTGTTTTTCAGTTCAACTAATTGACCACTCATCGTGTCAAGAGAATCCTCTTGTTCTTTAATCTTTTTTGTATATTGTCTGTCATTATCGTAAAGCGAAGAAAAAGTGATTATATATTTTTTGTTTTCTTTCTCAAGTTTTTCACACTTTGCTTTATACGATTCGAGACTCAATTTATCCCAACTACTCATATACATGATGAACAAGTCCGATACACTCGATTAATCAACTTTAACTCACTCAACTCGTTTCTAAACAACCACAAAAAAATTCCAACGAATAACCCGTTAAACGCGCGCACAATTAATCACGACAAACTAATATCTCACAAACATTTTTTTTAAACTAAAACCGTAAACTAAAACTATTTACGTCTCAAAAAAAATCCGTAGACTAAAAAAAATTATCACTAAAAAAATATCTAACACAAAATTTTAACAATAAACTTTTTTTTATTATTATTATGAACAACACTACTACTAAAAAAATGTTTCTACTAAAATAATGTTTCTAATAAAAAAAATTATTTAAGCTCAATTAAAAACGTAGACCAAAAATAATCTCAAAAATTCAACCCAGACTTATACACAATCTCGGAGTATCAATCCCAAATTAAATTCGTTGACCAATATTTATATCAACAATGTAAACTAATAATATCACAACACCTTGACACTCTTTGTATGGCAATTATCCAGCCCAAATGTGTTTCGCACATCATCAACAGCCCAACTTCTTTCATACAATTTTATACTTCACACGAGTTTTCTACTTTTGATTACGAGTATCATTCACTTTGTAAAAAGAATTGATATAATAGATTGCAAAGTTTCAGCCCAAGACAAGTTTTAACCGAATATCAGCCCAAGTCCAATCACCCCTCTTTTTGATAAGCATATATATCACACTCACACAAACCCTAACCCACTTAACCTAAAATGTGCCTACCACTTTTCTCACATTAAAAAAAATACGCCCCAACACTAACTCTCTCTCACAAAATCAGACACCCTCTCTAAATCTCTCTTACAACAAATATCAAATCTCCTTTCACTATTGTAACTGCTGAAACACGAAGCCAACACACATATACAAACTATATGGTGCTCGAAAATCACACTTGATCTTTAGAACCACACAGGTAGGTTTCTCTTTGATGGTATCTTTTTCTTTTTTATCTTTTAAATCGAAACAAAAGATTAGATAAGAACACTCTTGTCCTTGTCTCTCTTTTATTGGTTTCGTATATTCACAAGAAGTGAAAACTTCAAAAGAAACACAATCTATGATGAAATGGTAAAAAAAATTCGTGTGTAAATGGCTTCCAAGATCACGAAAAAAATACCAATACTGAGATTGTTATTTTTGTTATTTATTTCTGTTTTTTTTATAAATCGAAAAAAGAAAAGGTTATTAACACATTTGTTCTTGACCTTTTCCTTTTATTTTCGAAAAGTTAAAAGAAGCATATTTGCTTCAAAAATTGATCTATGATGATATGGTTTACACTTATAATCTTTTTAGATTCGTTCAAAAAGTGAACCAAACTGAGATCATAAGTCTTCTTTTCGTTTTCATTTTAGTATCTTGAAAATCAAAACAAAATACAATAGATGTGAACACTCGTTGTTCTTGTCTTTCTTTTTGTTTTCGAATATTGACAGAACATAAGCTTCAAGAATAGATCTGTGATGTCCTTGATATCTTGTCCGAATTCGATATGTTATTGTTCTTATTTTGTTTAGATCTGATTTAAAAAAATATATAGTTTTGTTTTAAAAAAAGGGTAGTTCGGTTCCTTCTATATGAAGTTGTTTGGTTCCTTATGTGTAGAGTTGTTTGGTTTCTTCTTGAAAGTAGTTGTTCGGTTCCTTATGAGTAGAGTTGTTCGGTTTCTTCTTGAAAGTAGTTGTTCGGTTCCTACTTTTGATTTCCAAAAAACTCGTCTTTGACTTTGACCAAAAAGTCAAACTTGGTCAAAGTTGTTACAAAGTTTATAACAATTCTGTTACAATTCTTGTTACAAATCAGTTACAACAAACTGTATTCAGATATGGTTTTAAAGCAGATAAGCACTCCAAAAATTAAGCAGATTATCAAACTAAAAAGCTTTTGAAACTGAATAAGCACAAATTAGCACCCGAGTCAGCTTTTAAAATAAGCAAATAGCCTAGATTTAGCACTAAATCAGAACTGATAAGCAACACTTTGACAGACTAAGCTCAAAAAGCCATCAGATTAAGCTAATAAGCACAAATTTTGCAAAAATAAGCAGTTCCTTAATTAGAATATCAATCAGAATCAGATCAGTCACATGAGCAGACGAAATAAGCAAACACTAACACGAATAAGCTGAAAAATAAGCTCGCATTTCAATCAAAATCAGATAAGCACGAAATTAAGCAGATTGAACCAGAATAAGCACATATTTAAGCTTCGAATTTTCAATCAGATTTGAATAAGCACGTATAAGCAGATTAAGACGAAAATAAGCATAGAATTAAGCAAATCTGACCAAATAAGCAGAAAATAAGCACAAAAATAAGCTCAATAAGCAGAAAAACTCGATCTCTAAATCACAAACAACACAAAAATAACACTAATCTACAATCATTGGCTCTGATACCACATATTAATCATATAAGATCTTGATTAATGACTAGTGTATGTAAATAAAGGTGTAATAGTGTGTGTGTTTAGAGAGAGAATTTCTTAACTTACCTTTTGATTAAAATGAAATTGTTACACTTAACCTTGGCATAAATACTATTTATACCCCTTGGTTAACTATCCTTATTGAACTTTTCTAACTTAACACTTCTAGTCCATGTACTTATTAAAGTACTTACAAGTAGGTCATTTTTATATTTTTAACAGTTTACACCCGACGTAAATCACATAAATTATGTACAAACAAGCATTAAACTTGTAGGATGATCAAAGAAATAAGTTTTTGTCTTAAACTTTACATTTTTATAAATGTAACAAAATAACTTTTTCAAAACTTAATTAGACAAATTATTTTTGAATTATAAAGAAATGTTTTATGTTGTAATTATTTCAAAATTCAAAATCTGGTTCTTTTCCCCCCAAAACATGTTACACTTTTACCAGACAAGTTTATCACCACAAAAAGACAAAAACAGGAGCGTCTGTCGGGACGGTCCCTTAAATAGGCCGGCGGCCCCCTTAAATACCGACGGCCCCCTAATATATCTGGGACCGCCATTTCCTGACAGGCTGTTTTTCAGCTCTTATAAATAGTGGTCACCTCCAACTATTTTCACAACCCTTTTGCATGATTTTCTTTCAGTTCTTTCTCTCTCTAGATCTCACTAAATCTCTCTAAATCTTTGATCATTCAACTTAGTTAATCTTGTTTAATGTGATCAATTTTATCCTTCCTTTCCTCCTTTCCTCAAGTGCAAGAGAAGAACTTCGGTCATCTTCAAGATCCGAAGTTATGTAGTCTAGTTAGTCCATTTGTAACATTTGTTACATATAGATCGAGTCCATGTCTTCCAATCTTTAGTAGTGTGTAGATCCAAATGATGTATATATTTGGATGGGTTGATTGTGGGTTGGTTAGTATTTTAGGCCTTAAAATACATTGGTGAAGTGGTAGATTGGTTCTAGCTAAGATTAGGACTCGACATCTAGCTTAGTGTCGGAAAATAATGTAAGCGACGCGGTTTATGTGTTTAGGCCATAAAACACAAGGTTTGTTATGTTGGGCCATAAAACATAACGGGTTTGGTTGTACCCGAAGAAGGACTCGACATCTAGCTTAGTGTCGGAAAATAATGTAAGCATTGGTATAAGGTTTTCTCCGCCGAAAGGGAGCTTGTTGATTAGTGAAGTAACTCTCGAGTTGGATACTCGAGGAGTGGAGTAGGGCGAAGAGGAGCTTCGTGACCGAACCACTATAAATCATCGTGTCGGTTTGCATTTTCTTTTACCTTTCTCTTTACTTATGTCTTTACATTTATCGCTTTACTTTTACACTTGCATTGTGCTTATGATTGTGTGAATTGTTGTGTATGTTGTGTTAGTCATGGTTGTGTAGCTCTTTGTAGTAAACATTGTGAGTGTGGATATATTGGTAGAATATGCGCTAGTAATTATAAATCCATTATCGACACTTCTCATATTGAGTCAAACTTGATTGGTGATTTGATACAAATGATCTAGTTCGAAAACCTCTTCTTGAGGCGGTCCCTTTAAATAGGGCGGCCCCCTGATGTACTAGGCGGCCCCCATATATTTATGGGACCGCCGGCAGATAGTGATATAATCTTTGATCTTAATTTTTTTTAAAGGAAACGTATTCACCCCCTTTACGGTTTCCACAATTGGTATCAGAGCCAGGTCGCTCTAGTTTTCAAAACAAATGGTTTTTAAAATGGAGTACGATCCATGTATCAAATACCCATGAAGGATGATTAAATATGAAAATTGTTTTGTTGTTTGATTCGTACTAGTTTTGTTATTAAATATACTTCGTATAATAGATTGAAGAAAATTTTTCTCAAAAGAACTTGAAAGTGTTAACTTATATTTGTCTAAGTCGTAAGAGTAAAAATAATGTCTAAAACACGTTATTCATGTGCTGAAACAACTTTCTGAAGTCCTACGTCCCTACATTAAGTCACCAAATGATTTTATACTAAAAACGTGTTTTTGGGTCTCTGGTGGCGGTCCCATAAATGCTAGGGCGGCCCCCAAATATATCTGGGGGCCGTCACCTTTATGGGGGCCGTCTGTCTGTTTCAGTATATTTTGGCAAACTTCGAAAAATCATATAAAATTAACCGTAAGTCCGTAGAAGTCGTGCCACCCGCCATTTCGAAGATAATTGAGTCTACTTTCATTTAAAAATACTTCCAAGTCTTCATTCTAAACTTAAATAAGTCAAAAATGCAAAATACTACATAGTGGTCAAAACTTTGAGTTCCGTTTTAACGTAAAACTTGTATTTTACATTTTTCTTTGAGTCGGACATTTCTAATTGATATATCTTTGAAAAATAGTGTATTTGTCCTTTCAAAATATTGATCTTAATTAATTTTTGAAATGGGGAGGAACTATTTTATTTTCAAATCAAATCAAGCTAAGTATACATCGTTATATCTAATACACAAAACAACAACGAATATCCTTATGTGTATGCTAGATGATTATGTGTGTTTACTTTTGTTTCAACTTGGTTAATAGATATTAATAAGTAATCATTACTTTTTGTAATTGAGCTAATTATATATCTAAACACATGTGCCATGTATGCTATTTGTATGTTACTAGTTTTCGGATTATGCCTAATAGGAATTACGCTAGATTTCTTGCGTTAAGTTGCAAAATTGTTTGTGCATTGCATATAGGCATAGATCACTATATTTACAAGTGTTACATAAACATCTTGTAGATCATTTTGAGTGTAGTAACCCACTTAGGAATGAGAGTTTAATAGTTTGTCAAGTGTGTGGAAAAATAATGTCCTAAGATCATATGTTAAAACCCATCATGAAAATATTTCCAACACATTATCTCTCTTCCAACAAAATGTCTAGATATTTTCATCATCTTGCATTGTTTGACCTCAGGTTGGTTAACAAAATAAAGATTGTATTAATACATTGGTAATTAAGTAAAAGAAAATATATTTTTTAAACTTTGTTTGTGCTTGCATTGTTCTAACACACACACATAATTATATTATTTTTATAAACATATAGTGTTTTACAAAAGATGTGTGTTGTAATGACACACTTTGTTTATCACAAATTTTTTTTGACACATATGTAATGACACACTAAATTTTATAATGAATCATTAATCTTTATGACACGTTTTAGTAGCAAAAGAAAGTTGTTTTACACATTTATAAAAAAGGTTAATAGTTAACTGACACCTAACAAAAATTCGTAAATTATGTCACGCATTCATAATAAAACATTATCAGTATGCAAGACAAAAAAAACTGAACATGAAAAAGAAACTGACGTGAATTCACAAATTGAAACTTAAATGAGTCTTAAGGAGGTTTAATGATGAATTAAAAGAGAATGATAAAGAATAGGGAAAATCACAAAAATACCTAATTTTTCAACCCCATTTCACAAATTACCTCATTTTTTTCAAAATGCCAAAATACCCATAAAAATCATAAATTTTGACACTTTTGCGAAATTGAGAAAAAAATCGAAAATTTTCGATTTGTTTAGAAAACACGCAAACATTATATTTCTAAAAAAATGAAAATTTGCTATATTTTGTCAAAATATCGCAAATTATAGATAATTTTGAAAAATATAGCAAATTTTAGATAAAAATATCTAAAATTTTTGATATTTTTTGGAAATATCGCATAATTTAGATATTTCTGAAAAATATCGCAAATTTTAGATATTTTTATCTAAAATTTGCTATATTTTTTGGAAAAATCGCAAATTTTAGATATTTCTGAAAAATATCGCAAATTTTAGATAAAAATATCTAAAATTTGCGATATTTTTCAGAAATATCTAAAATATGCGATATTTCCAAAAAATATCAAAAAATTTAGATATTTTTTTGAAATATCGCAAACTTGTGGATAAAACTTGTGAGATTTTCTGTTTTTTGCGACATTTTCTTGCAGATTTTGGATAAAGCGTGTTATATTGTTATTTCTTGCTTAATTCTGTGTTTTTCACTAAAAAACTCAAATTTTTTCAAAAAAAACCTCAAATTTGCCATGGAATCCGTCAAAGAAACCGTCAAAATACGTGTGTGTAAAGGAGGTGCATGGGAAAGAGTAGATGGTGCGTTGGAGTATATGCCTTTAAATTGTGTAAAACGTACACTAATTTTACCATTGTTGTCATCATATTCATGTTTACTAGAAGCGGTATCCGAGAGGCTAGAAATCGATGCTAATAGTGATTTTCTGGTAACTTACAATTTGGATAATGATATTGTAGAGGTATGTGATGATTTGGAAGTCAATGAATTTCTGGAATTTGTTGTTAAAAGTAGTAGAATTGTTACGTTGTGTATTGTTGAGTCTAGTGTAAATGGTAGGCAATCATCAAATTCGGAAAGCAATCAACAAAGCAATTTTATTCATGCTACCCCGTCTGTAAATGTAAATCAAACCGAATATCATGCCACACAAATTCGCCAAACACAAATTCCTGTATTTTCTGGTAGTGGTGGTTTTTATCAAAATCTTCCTAGTTATCAACAAATGCATGGATTTTCTAAAAATCCTATGTATGTGCCTAGATTTCCTGGGTATCCTATGCAGGATCCTCAAAGTGATTAAGCTAATCGTAAACTAAAACATGTTGTTGGTTCACCAAAAAACAAAAATCCTAACGAAAGGGATTTGCTAGATGATGAAAAATTACAGCCTTTCGGAGAAAAGATAATGGGTAGTGTTTTTTGGAAAGTAAAAAGATTATCTGGCGAGGATGAGAGTAGTGAATCTGATAAGGATGCGGAAACAACACCCGTTGCGAACAAGAATTTTTAGGAGGATAAATTTTGGAATATGCATCCCCTACTCAAAACGCCAGTCCTAGATATCAAGAAAAAAGGTATGTGTTATGGAACATCTAGTCTTGTTCGTTTACATGATACTTTTGATAGTAAAGAACAAATAAAAATTGTTTTGGGTAGAAAAGCTCTTGAAGAGGGATTTCAAATTAGATACCCAAGATCGGACCCTCACAGGGTATATGCAAAATGTGTTGTTGACACATGTGGGTGGTTATTTCGAGCATATATACCGAAAGACTATAAAAAGTTTTATGTAACAGCTTTTGTCGACCATCATACCTGCACTAAAACTCAAATTCACCCACATCATCGTAATGCTTCCCCAAAAGTACTTGGTCATATATTGAAAGAGGTAATGTCTGAGAGTAGCAGGATATATAGGGGGAAAGAGATTATGACAGATATGAATGCTAGGTTCAAAATTGATATTTCATATTCTCAAGCTTGGCGAGCTAAATGTTATGCTTTGCAATTGTTGAGAGGGACTCCTCAGGAGTCGTTTGCCGAACTCCCTTTGTATTGCCACAATTTGAAACTAAAAAACCAAGGGACTATTACACATATAGAAACTGACGATGAAGACAGATTTGAGATTTTTTTTCTTGCCATCGGTGCTGTGGTAAGTACTATTTCTTACGAAAAAATAAATTTATTATTCATGCTATCTATATATTATTCTAATTATTGAAAGATTTTTTATGTAGATACGTACATTTGTGTTACACATGCGACCCTTGATTATAATAGATGGTGCACATCTTAAAGGTGAATTTTTGGGTACAATGTATCTAGCGGTTGCAATGGATGGTAATAATCAGATTCTACCACTTGCATACGGAGTGGGAAAGTCTGAGACATTTAGATCTTGGGATTGGTTTTTGACGAAACTTAAGGAATGTATAATTGGTAAGCAAGATCACTTAACGATCATATCTGATGGAGCTGTATCCATTGCTTCGGCCATTAAGAATGTATTTCCAAATGCGTTTCATGGTCGTTGTTGTCGTCACTTGTTGATGAACTTACGTGAAAAGTGTCCTCGATTTATAAGTAAGGAAGAACTGTTTTGGAAAGCATGTAAAGCATATCGGATTTCAGACTTTGAAGAACGTTTTAGTACTTTACGTGATTGGTTGCCTAGTATCGCTAATAAACTTGATATGATTGGTCTTGAAAAGTGGGCAAGAGTTCACTTCCCCGGTATGCGTTATAATTACATGACCTCTAATAGTGCGGAATCAGTGAACGCCTTGTCTCGACATTCAGTGCTTTGCAAGCATTTGGTCATCAACAAACACTACTGAGCATATGTTACACTTGATAGCGATTCCATCATCATTAACACCATTATTAAAAAAATAAAAAAATAGTGTTTCGTAATGAGAGTGAAAATTTTAGAAGAATTCCTTGATCCACCAGTGGTTAAAATGTGAGTTTTTAAAATATTCTTTTTGTCTTTATGATGTTCTAGTTTTACGGGGTGGTGACACTGAGTCGCAATCTCTAGAAAGCCGGCATGGTGCCACTCAGATGGAGCTTATGTTTGGAGTAGGGGCGGAGCAGGGTAACAAAGAACAAATGAAGCTTCGTAATTGAGATGTTTGGAGACAGTCAAATAAAGACTCAAAATGGGGATTTGTTCCCAGTTCCCCTTTTTCCCTCCCCCCCCCCCCCCCCCCCCAAAATGTGAGCGGGTTGGAGTGGGCAACGATTGATTAGATAGAAGCAGTTGTAAATGCTAAGGACCAACTCATAGTAACTAAGATGTGAAGTATGAAAAACGGTTTCGACAATGTGACGTGCGTTGTCAAAATGTGATTCTGCAGAAACTTTGGCACACAGGTTTGCAATTGCTTTTGACTCACTTTAAAGCCATGAAATTCCGATGAGGCCTAGTAGTTGGAAAGTACTTCGACGTAGTTATCTCTATAATGTCCAGTAAAAACCTATCTTCGCTATCGGCATGACCAAGTTATCCATCCTCTAAAAGTTGCTAAAATTCGGAGTCGAAAATAGTGAAAGCCAGTAATTTTTGCCAAACTATTTTCTAACTTAAACTAATCCTCAAACAGACAAATTACCAATCTATCAACTATAAAATTTGGACAGAGGGGTTACTAACATCGACCAATTTCATAACCCCCTCTTCGAAAAAATCAAATAAAATAACTAATTCGGAAATAACAATATTTCGATAAATAAAAATAAAGCTAATTAACATGAATTTGTATGAATTAAACGTACCGCGGCTTCTGTATCCATTATTTGTTCGAAAATCGCAAAACCCTTTTACAACACTTTGCGGGTTTCTTCTATAATCGCAAGAATTCTTCTATAATCGCAATTTTGTTGCGGGGTGTGGTGGGGTTTTTGCGAAAACAAGATCGCAAAAATGATGGGGTTGTTTTTTTGCGAAGAAAAAATCTCAGGTGAGTGTTTTACGAAGTGAACATAAGTGAAAGTGGGGAGTATGGTTTCTCCAAAAAAATCGCAAGTGTTTTGTCTAAAATTTACGAAATTTGCGATTTTCTTAAAAAATATCGTAAATTTTGCGATTTTCTTAAAAAATATCGCAAAATTTACGAAATTTGCGATTTTTCTTAAAATTTGCGATTTTTGTATAAAATTTGCGATTTTTGTATAAAATTTGCGATTTATTTTAAATTTATCGCAAATTTTTCGATTTTTTTCTCAAATTCGCAAAAGTGACGAATTTTGCGATTTTTATGGGTATTTTGGCATTTTGGCTAAAAAGTTGGGTATTTTGTGAAGTGAGGTTGTAAAATTGAGTAAAAGAAACAATAATAAGGGATGTAAAAAATCCAGTTGGGGCCTAAAAGCCACGTCAACGACAAAACATAAAGATTCGAAAGACACAACACAAACATAAACTCTTTTAACTAATTAAGGGGGAAAAAGTGTTGTGTCAAACAAACCCTAACAACAGCAACAATAATTGAATTGAATGAATAATTAAGATCAATCAAGTACACCAATCCCATCACATTTTTATTCATGTTCTTCACTGCGTAACAATTAAGGTATTTAATTCTTCATTCATTTGAGCTTGTTAATCTTTTTATATGTGGAATTAATTTTTATATTCAGATTGATTGTTAGTGGTAATATATATATATATATATATATATATATATGTATATATATGTTGAAATTGGGTTTTTGTTTGATCAATCAAGTATGAATTTTGGAAGTTGATTAGTATTTGGTAGTTTTTGTATCTCCCCCACGAGCCGAAAGCAATGGACTACTCGGGTATCCTTGAGGTTTCAACAAAAACCATGGCGGAAAGGATACTAGTAGCCCGCTACTTCAAGCTTATAAAGGGCTCAAATGTTTCTTATCATACGGATATGGGACAGATTGTTACAGGAACTGAAACTTGATTATATGATACTTCAGGGGTCGTTTACGTGTGAATTCTTAAATGATCAGAATTTGCCAAACACTGGGTCACATGATCATTTTCGAATGAAATGTCAAATATTACCTGTATATGAAAATTATTGCGTGCGATGCACTGATATATGTTGAAACGATTATTGGGAAAGCTTGTTTAGGTCGAGAGACTATTGATAAGGTGTTTTTATGGTCTATTACACTTTTGCACAAGTGTCGGGTTATATGATGTTGGTGCATTACGTGTCACATGCCAAGATAATTTAGTTTTATTTATGTTGTCATGTTTGTTAGAAAATAGATGACTTCTAATGTTTGCTGCCAACATAAGACATCTTAAAGAAAACTAGAAAAGAGCATGTAGAAAAGGGTATAGGAAAGAATATTGTATACCATTGATCTTTATGCGTCGTTGGTTTAAGGTGTTAACTGAGGAACATGATTTATCATCTAAGTTGATTTTTAGAGATTAGATTCTGGGCAAGCTGCCACACGATCAGGGACGGAACCAAATGACCGGGTGCGCAATTTTAATTTTTTACCTGTAGTATAAGGAAAAATTTAACAAAAAAAAAAAAAAAACGATTCTTGATTAAAATGATTGACTTTTGTAAACTATAAGTTCACTTTTCACCTATTGATGGATTAACTAAGCAATGACTAGAAACACAATGCATTGGGACCAGGTGCATTCTAGAAAATTCAGTGTTTTTTACGAAAATTAACAGCGGGTCTCGTGACACCGCGGGACCCCGCGGGACCCCCTAGTTCCGCCACTGCACACGATGAAGTTACATTAATGCAGCTCAACTTCTGACACTTTAAATACTAACCAGTTATTGACGTCATGATAGTGAATATGGAATGTGTAACTGTAGTTATTGAATGACATTTGTCTCACATTAATCATTTATGATGTCACAAATGATTTTTGGAGTAGGATTTATTAGATTGTAATGTGTTTTGATGGTGGTGTTAAGTTATTAGATATACCAATGATTAAAGCTGGTGTTTGTATAGGTTCTTTGAATAGGTTTTGGGTTATCGGTTTATCTAGGAGTGTCTGCAAAATCGTATTCTGATTATTTGATTATTTAGCTGTCATTTGCACGTAAATTCTCAAATGATCAGAACTTTCCACCATCCAAACAACTGATTGTCAGATCATTACAAATCTGTAAAACTTACTGGCACCGATGAAGTTACTTCAGGCTTGTTATGCATTACCAGGTTGAGCACGTCAACCAATTTCTGGTGCCACTTGCCTTTAAAACTTTGTTTACCACATCCACGTTATATGGGTCTATCTTTGAATCTCTAGTATATATAAGAATTTTGCCGGGGTACCATCCCTTTATCCAAAAACTTATACTTAGGAAAGCATATATGAAATTACATGAAGTTGTGCAGATTTGTAGGTGATAACTGAAATACATTTTCACTTGGCTTTTAACAAGCCACTTTGTATTTATAGTCATCCCAATAATATCTCGACTACAGTTGCATCTATTTGTTGTCTGATATGCTTTTGCTTTCTTTGGCAGGGTTTGAAATTCAGATATGGCAAACTCCAGAGGGCCATCAACAACGAGAAATATGATGAACAATGGAAGGCACTCATTGCTTCCCCCTAAATGTCCATTTCCAACCATTGCTCCATCGTATGGTGATTATATCTCAACATCCGTAATCGGGGCAAAAGGAATACCTAAATATAGGGACGGGAATTCACAACATCACCGTGCTTCTTCTGAAAGTCTTCTAGCTGAAGAGCAGCCTTCTTGGCTTGATGAACTTCTTAACGAACCAGAGTCGCCTGTACAAAGAGGCCATAGACGATCATCAAGCGACTCTTTCACATATTTGGAAGCAGCCAATGCTGCCACCGCAGAATATGCTGTTAAAGACGAGCAGCGTATGAGAAACATGAATTCTACTCCTTCATGGGCATCTCAAGACTTCCTTTATAAACAACCAAATTTTATGAACAAAAGTAAGATCCCACAAAATGCACATTCTAGTGGTACCGCTTCTTTTGACAACTTGGGTCTTCGAAGAACGGTATCGTTAGGTGCTACACAAGAACTCAATGGAATTGCTTCAACGATAAGTGAAAAGCAAGATGCAACAGAATCTGGCTCACAAGAATCAGCTGAAGCTCGTGCCCAAGACGCCAACACTTCTTTTGAAAGAAAAATGTCTTCTAATACCAGGGATTCTTCTTCGGAATTAGATATAAAACATGCTAAACAGTAAGGATACTCTTCTGCTGTTCTTTATCTTCTACTACCACATTTATCATGAATTTATTTACGTTTCTGTAATTCTGTAGAACCAAATTATCTTGGGATTTAGACAAAGATAATTCCGTCAAAATAGGTTTCAGAACAAATGGTAGAGTAAGAGAGTGAATTGGATTGGACTATGTTTAAAAGAGGAATATAGGCATTACTGCTTTCTAAGTTGTGTTATGGAGTTTTACACTTTTATTGCCGGCAGTAAAGCATGAAATAATGTGACGGATTGGGATTCTTCTAACTTGCACTAGGACCCCGCTACCTGCTTGTTAATCACTCTCAGTGTCCCATATCAGATATCTTTGTTTACGATGAGTCCTAAAATCTTTTTTAGTTTTCCCTGCCAAATACAATTTATAGTCCTTCTGAATGGCATGTTGCCATTTCTGCTTTAGATGTTTTCGTACTTCAGTCTCACCAGTTCGCTTTAGCTTAACTTTATATATATTCTGTCTGAAGCTTTTGTGACTCTTCTAGAGCTCTGGTACACAACAAAAATCTAAAGTAGTAGTTTAAGGGGAGTTGCGTTCCAGAATGATAACCGAGAAGGAACAATTTGTTTCTTACTTCAATAGAATATGTGCAAATACTAACTCATGGCTTAGGGTTTGCATCTTGTTGGATTTCCGTGTTAGTAATAATACATATTTGTATTGCTGTATTGCTGTTTTGTCTTAAGGGTTCCAAGCTTTTTTAGATTCCACAAATTGGAAGATTAGAATGACATACTAACATGTCAAAGGACTTTAGTAAATTATTCTCTGAAAGATTAACTATAAGCTTGGTAATTTTAATCCTTCAAGTTATAGTGTAAAAATCTAAAAAGTTGCGTGGCATTTTCTGAGTCTATTAAAAATTGTAAAATTTTGAAGCTATTTGTGCATGTAGAAATCTAAGAGGTGTTATGATACAGGCAATTTGCTCAACGTTCACGGGTGCGAAAGATTCAGTATATAGCTGAGCTAGAGAGGAATGTACAGGCTTTACAGGTATATTATTAGAACTTGAGAAAAACTTATATGGGTTATTGTGATGTTACTTACTTGATTTCATATTCAGGCAGAAGGCTCTGAGGTTTCAGCTGAGCTAGAGTTCCTAAACCAGCAAAGTCTTATTCTGGGAATGGAGAACAAGGCACTGAAACAGCGCTTAGAGAATCTGGCTCAGGAGCAACTTATCAAGTGTTGTAAGTTTCTATATCCATCAGATAGTAGTTTAATTGTACTTTGCTACTTGTACATATAAGGCTATCACTGCTTATTAACTTCTTGGCGCGAGCATAAAATACAAGTTTTTTTTCTGACATATACCTTCCGTAGAAAGGAATAGTTCCATTTGATAGAATAAGCTGACAAATCAAACTGTCTTTACTTTTTTTTAGTATTTCAAACTCACATAACTAACATGCTAATAAGTTCTCTCATCACACGAATATTTCAGTCTTTGCCAGTGCCTCCTGCTATGGAGATTATATATGGGAATAAGACAGATGTTTAACATTAAACATTAACTTGTTTTGTTAGTTTTTTAGTAAAATCTTTCTGAAGGTACCACCTTCTTCGTTAACATGTTTTTGACTACTTAGGTCTAGTTTTGTATTACTTCTGAATTTGTTAAACTGATTACCGAGGTGAGATTTATGGTTCTTTCAAATAAAGAATAATACGTATCAAGTGGATTACAAACCTGTTTCATAAAAAAAAACTTAATGTTTTATCATGAAAATGTTTTGCCTATAAAAGTAGTAACATCTGGCCATCCTAACCCAATGTTTTTTCAGACTTTGGTGATAGAAGGGCTAATTATAAACAAAAGTTTCTAAATTACAGGAAATATTATGATGTATGTTTTGTAGATAAATGTTTACTAGGTCTATAATTTCGACCCATTCACTTGTGATGGATTGATTCCTGTTATGTGTTATCACCTACTAGTAATGATAAAAGTTTGTAAAAAGGTAGCTACATAGAAATAGGTAGAAATGGGTCAAAAGTCTGAAAGTGTTTTTATTGCATGAAACCTCAGAAGTTATCTAATTCAAGAAGTCTATAATGAAATAATGAGGTTTATGTAACTGAAATGAATATGACACACTTATTATTTGATCCGATCCAGATTGACCTACTTAATACCGTACAAAAATTTACCTGTTTTGACTCGATGTTTAACCCTTCTGACCCATCCATCTTGCAACCTCTACTATAGAATTAGGATACTGTTTTTTACTCGCATGCATAGTGGGAGAGGAGCAATCATTGTTTTTGTCTTGTGAATGCAATGTTCTTATTGTAGAATTAGTCACATATCGAAACTAAATCATGTATTTTCTTATCAGTGGAGCATGAAGTTTTGGAGAGAGAGATCGGGAGACTGAGAGCCTTGTATCAGCAACAGCAGCAACAACCACAACTACAACCAAATCAGCCATCACAAAGGCATCGACGAACTGCCAGTCGGGATAGACTTGATTTCCAGTTTGGAAATCTTTCTTTGAATAATAAGAACACCAGCTCTGTTCGTGATCCTGTTTCTACCCAACCTCGAACCTAAAAGCAAATATTACAACTGCATCATTAAAGAAAAAAAGTTATCAGCGTGTGGAAGGAGCTACACTTATAATCCAAATGGGAAACAATATTCTCGGGTTTCACTTATGTAGCTTGTTAGCAAAGCTCTTCAACTCGAAACATTACCCTATCTTTGCCTTCTTTTCCCTTGGTTTGCCTTATGGGTTTGTGTTTGTTGGTTTTGTGGGGCTATATTTAAACAGCAAAATTAGCTATCTTACTTGCACCTGGTAGCTATGTCCCCGGAAATCGTCATTTCCAGTTGGGAGCTCACCGGAGGTGGAAACCCGGAAAATGATATAAACGTATTGTTTTCCCTTTGGTTTATTGACGTTTGATCTATAGTTGTCATTACAGACTTGTTTACTCATCTCTTAAACATGAATTCTTATTGTAATAAGACTAATAATTCCCAATGAATTTGATGTTGGTTGACGTCGAGGGTGCTCGTGTGCCGAGCAATAATAATAACCACTTGTATAATTTGTACTTCTAAATGGTTAAAAGTGTACTATTTGTAGTTCCTAAACTGTTAATAAGCAAGACTTGTGGCTAGTTTTTTTATATATCATGTTAAGCATCATTGTAGGGCTGAACAAACCCACCTGAAAACCGATCCGTACCGACCGAAACCGAATCAAACCGACCTTATTCGGTTCAGTTTCGGTTTTGTATATTTATTTCGGTTTTAATATGTTCGGTTCGGGTCAAAACACACTTATTCGAACCGAACCGAACCAATCTTATTCGGTTTGGTTTTCGGTTGATGCAGGCCCAAGTGTTGAGGAACGAGCCCTTTTGTTTCTGGAGGCCCAAGATCGTGTAAAGAAAATGTTTTTTTTCAAAGTGGCATAACTTGAGCTCAGAGACTCCGTTTCAGGCCCGGGACCAGCCGTTTCGAAGCTTGGAATGAGGAGAACGTCGTGGTAACCAAACGTAGTTGGGTTACGGAACTTTCGAGCCCCAAAACACTTTATTTTATGAGTTATTTGCATTTTTATGTTTTTTCGGGTATTTTTTGACTTTTGTTTTTAGGCTAGTTTTAGGCCCGTTTGTCTTTTAAGGCCCATTTTAGTTTTGTTTGCCTATTTAATAAGTGTTTTGTGCTATTCAGTTCAATAATATATGGAAAGTCAATTTTGACAATTTTGCTAAGAATTTTGCCTAACTATCGGCATTCCTTTCGAATTAACGATATTTTGAAGAATTGTTTCTAGTATTCATTGGAATCAACAGTTGTGTTATCTCATTTTTAGACTACATCATCGGTTCAAAAATTTTCATTATTCGGTTGTCGGGTCGGTTCGGTTCCGAACCGATGCTCACCCCTTGATCAATTGTGTTACTTCTAGTTCTACATATAAATTTATTGAAAAAACTTTGTGGTGATCTAAAAAGATTCAAGATTATCAAAAAGCAAAAGAATTAACAGTACAACTAATTTCATGTATGTTATATTAGGATTTGGTGACCATCTATGTGCATGTGCTACACAATTCCACATGAATAAAACCTGTATTTTTGTCTTCCCTTCACTTTTCTATTTTTATCTTATGAAACAAACATGGTACTTTATTTTCGTTCAACATGTGTTGAAGTAAATGCACTTTTTTAAAAAGAAAGAAGAAAAAGCTGTAGAATTTGTTTCAACTTTCAATTGATCTCTCTCATTGAAACTCAAACTATCTAAAGTACGTACGAAACACATCTACCAGTCACAATGTAAAACAAGGTTGGTAAGTCGATAACCAAGGTTAAAGTCTCTATATGCGTTTTTGTTGAGCTTTGCACAACCTGTACTCAGTCGTGGTGTTTTAATCCGAAATCGTTGTACAGCAATTCTTGTGAAACTATTTCAAGAGAAGAAAAGAGTATGATGAAATTCACTTTTACACTAACAGTTTGTTAATGGTATCGCTAAGCAGCGAGATTTTCTGGTGTATAAATCACTTAATTATTTGATTAGTTACTTGGTGTACGTTGTTCGATAATACACTTGCACAATAAATATCTGATCCATGCATGACAAATCTGATGAAATGCAAAGAGTCTTCGAAAATGTTTAATTTGTGAATCGAACAAACTCTAAACCGCGAAAAGTGCAATAATACACAACGAAACATGCAGTACCGTATATATATATCTCTTATTCTGAAATACCTTGAACTTAATACTAAGCAAGAATATTATGCGGCTAAGATACTTTGATGAAATGCATATCTCTTTTGACATAAACAAGCATAATTACCCGCGCGTTGCTGCGGGGCGTTAATTTTTCGCACGTTGTTGCGGGCCTTTAATAGTTTGTTTTTTTCTTATATGGGCATATGTGTTGGTCTTCATGTTTAAAGGTTTTTTTTTTTTTTGCTATTTTGATTATATAGATAATATCTACTATTCATGATGTAAAATCATTCTTCTAGCATGCATGAATGCAATGCTTTCCAATTTGGTACAAGTCTATTTATATCATAATTTAAATGTCAAATGACATAGTTTTATGTTTCTATTTAGGGGTGGGTTATAAAGACTCCCCTAAAAAGCCATTTGTACCCCTTTATATTTTTCGTTTTTTTTATTTTTTTAAAAATTTTATTTTATTTTTATAATTTTGCTTATGTTATAAAACTATGAAACAAAAAGTGCGAAATTAAAATTATAAAGTTTAACTAGTCAAAAGTATTAAACCGACAAAAAATACGGAACAAAAATTGATAAAAAAATTATGTTACACTGTAAACCGAAAAAAAATACGTTGGAAATTGTGAAAGTACAAAACATTTAGGTTGTATTCCCAATAAAAAAATGAGTGTGCTAATCACTAGATTTATTTCATCAAGTACTACTCCAAGTTCAGTGACACTTGTTACATATAAAGAAGTACGAGTAGTACATTTTTCAAACTAAAAAACAGAAAACTATCAACCAATCAACAATAAATCTAATTTGATCATACTAATTAAAGTAAAAAGTAAGAATAATTTTTTAATCAAAATGTCACTTTTTCTTCTATAAACTAAACAAAACAAGTAAAAAGACACAACAGAATCAAGAAGATGGTCTGCATGACACTGCATATGCATATCCACTTCAGAACAAAAACATGCATGCAACCTTCCAAGAAGAGAGTAGCTTCTTTTTTTACTAGCAAACTACTATTGACATTCAATTTAGTATACTATAAGATCCAAAAACCTTTAAAACTACTATTTTTAAATATTTATTATTGTAACAACGCATGTGGGCAAGTAGGGTATGAAGGAACAAGAGCATATGTGAACTCCATATAGTCACCACTTCCCATGCATATGGAACTTAAATGTATTATTCAAACATTAAAACACATACCAAACACACACACATAATAAGTTGTGTAGACCAAAATGCATAGACAAAATAACTCTCATGAGCTAGTCTACGTGAAAAGATTCCAAGTTTCATGATTTAAAATAATACACCATAAAATGCGCAGCATTTTGAGACAAACCCACTTTTTAAATGTTAATAAAGTTGTAAACTTTGTTATAAGAGTTAAGAAAAAAAAAGTTGGATTTTTGGATGTGGGAATATAGTACTGAAAAATGGTGGAAATTTTGATTAGAGAAGGAAGATCTTTGGCTGAAACACCAACATGGGCTGTTGCTACTACTATTACTTTTATGGTTTTTGCTTGTTTGTTGGTTCAAAGATCTATTTATAGATTTGGGAGAGTAAGTTTTTAAGCTATATACACTTTCATGTTAGAAAGTTTTGTTAAAGATTTGTAGGTAATGAGTTTTCCGCATGCGAATTTAAATAGTTTTGTTAAACCTGTGTATGATAAATTACTGGTTTTGAGTTTTTACCATTTGTTTGTGTTAAGATTTTTAATGATTTATGGGTTGTGTGAACTGCAGTGGTTAAAGAAGACAAGGAGAAAGGCTCTTTTGGCTTCTTTAGAAAAGATCAAAGAAGGTTAGTCACAGTTTCGTGATATATTGCTTGATTCCAAGTTCAAAGTGTTGTTTGTAGTGTGTTCAATTATGTTAATTAAATGAGATTTTATTTGGGTCCAAATTTAGTAATATGTTTTAGATGATGATTAAAGATTCATGTAGAGGGCAAAAAGTTACAACTCCACTTGGAGAAAACTGGTTGTTTTCGGGCCTAAAAGTCGGAACCGTCGAGTTTTCTATTCCGGTTCATAACCATTATTCACATAAAACTTAGTATAACTACTACTTCCAGTTAAAAAGTTCATGTTGGTTTGAGCTGCACTCAAAACCATATTTCATAGACCAACGTAACCAAAAGTACTAGACCTGTAACTACTAGTGTGATATTAAGTACAAACTTCAAGGTTTTTGCAAGATCATAACATCTTAAGATAGATTTGTCCCATTGATAAGCATTAATGATAATGATACTATTGGTTTTGATACAGAGCTTATGCTTCTTGGACTCATATCTTTGTTGTTGGGGCAATGGGCAAGAGTGATTTCACAAATCTGTGTAGATTCCTCACTATTCAGCAGTAAATTCTTCCAATGCTCTAAAGAAGATTACGAGTCGGGAAAATTTTCCGTTTTCACAAGATTTTCATCTTTTTCAAACGAATCTGACATACCTCCTGAAGGCCTTCATGCTCAACCTCATCATCAGTGTGGCGAGGTAAGATCTTTTGCTTCTTAACATCGTTTCAGTAAAGTGCATGGACATTGTACTGTTTTCTTCGTTATAATAAAGATATGTAGGCGTGGCAAGATGAGTGGGTTGGGGAAATAATCAAAACATGTCATTTTAGTATAATAAGTGCAGACAAGGTTGGATTTGACTCACAAATTAACACTTTATTTTCCGTCTTTAAAATGGGTCATTTCTAGTACGACGTTCAACCTGTTTGAGAGATAAGAAAAGCAACCGAATTTGACCGATCAATAAGCAGATGATAGGTCGAAGCGGCCACGCACCTTAGTCTTACCAGGTGTGATTGTATCTTAATGGATGTATTTTGACTTTTATTTGCAGGGACGAGAACCTTTTGTTTCTTATGAAGGTCTTGAGCAGCTTCACCGATTCTTGTTTGTCCTTGGGATAACTCATGTTCTCTATAGTTGTATCACTGTTGGTTTGGCCATGGGCAAGGTACATCATTTATCGAACCCATGGGGGATTACCTTCTATCCTAATTTGTCCCAAAACAATCGTCCACTTTCATCAAGTCCCCTAATAACTCTTATCATTAAAAGAAAAGGTATGTTTTCCAAATAAAGTTGTATCTTAAATGCAATATGGATAAAATTGGCATTTCAACAATATAAAACGCCTTAAACACCACATATCTTAAAATGTGTTGTTTGTGGACGATTACTTTGTGACGAAGGGTGTAATCCTTAAAGTCACATCAAGGGGCTACCATCTATAGAGTTTAAGCTAATTTTCTAGTGTATGTAACTTCAGATATACAGTTGGAGGAAATGGGAATACCAAGCGAGCGTATTGGCGGCCGAAAACTTGCAAGGTATGCACTGAGGGTGGGATAATGGCTGGGCAAGCAGGTTGGGTTTGAGAAAAAAAAGGGTAATATTTAGAGACTTATCGGGATGATCCAAACTATTTTTCTGTATCAAGAACGTAGATTTCTGCAACATATGATGGCAAAAAAACTGCTATGATTTAGGAGATTTTTTGCATTAGGTATACACTTTGCGTACCTTTCAACCTGCTTGACTCATTTGATTAGTTTCCTTCTATAGTGAATGGGTCACCATGGACGCCTCTAGTTTGCACTAACACTCAAAGATAGCTTACATTTTGTTAAACACGAGGCCAGTTTAATCCAGCTATAATAAGAAACTGTATTATAGTTACTAAATGTTGTCAAGACCCCAAGTTCATATGCATTCTACCAAGCCATGATGAAACGGTTTGCAGCTAAATACCAGCTTTTATGTTCCGCCTTGTGGGTCATACTTATCTCATAACATTGAGTAAATGAACCCAACATCACACCTTCATTCCCTTTGATACCGTATAAATGACCCACCCCCCCCCCCCCCCCCCCCCCCCCCCTCCTCCTCCTCCTCCTCCTTCTTATGAAAACTTTAAATAGCTCAGACAAATAGGTTGTCTATGAGTCTACGAGACCATGTGCTCAATTTTTTAACATATGTTTATAGCAAACAAGACGAAGGTGATGAGGCGCCAAGTTACTTTTATTAAGCATCACGCAATTCATCCGTGGAGCAGGAGTCGGATCCTCATTTGGATGGTATGTATTATTCAACATGCCGTAATGCTCTTCTATCATGGAGATAATGTGAAGAAAACAAATGCTAGATTATAGTAGATGACCTTTTGCGAAACTGATACACCCACAGCTCTAACAAGATGAGCCATGTTTTTGTTTTCAGCTATGCTTTATACGACAATTCAAAAGTCCTATGGATAAGTCAGATTATGTGGCTTTGCGGTTGGGTTTCATCACCGTGGGTATTTGACTCTGTATTGTACCTTCTTTATATCTCCTCAAATTCACAAATGAACTTCATACTTTGCTTCTACTATACTTACGGTATAAAACATAATGCCAGATTTACAAATGCTATTTGTTTGACTTACTATATTTGTGTGTCATAATTTCAGACTCATAAGTTGCCACTTTCTTATAATTTCCACAATTATATGGTCCGAAGCATGGAAGATGAATTCTATGAAATTGTGGGAATTACGTATGTGACTCATCTAGCGCTTGTTTCTCTTTTGCATTTATGTATAATCTTTGGAGCTAACTCTTGGTAATCGTTACGCAGCTGGCCGCTTTGGGCCTATGCCATAATATGCATCTTCGTAAACATCCATGGTACGTAATAAATTTTACTCGTGTTGCGAATGAAATGTGCATTTTGTTAACATGTTTTGGACTTTTGGGGGAATTTTCAGGTCTTAATATTTACTTCTGGATTTCATTCGTCCCTGCCATTGTAAGTTGATACATTCTCTTGTAGCTAAAGGTGGCAATTTTGACCCGTTGACTTATGAATGGGCCGAATTGGCTTGTTTTATTATCTCAAATGCTTCAAAAACAGATTTTGCTAAAAGGGAATGGGTTTGAAAGTTTCGTTTAATCAATTGGTGCAATCATATTTAGCACGTTTTTTCAATTATAGAAAGTTAATTAAAAAAAATAAAAGCTGACTTGATCCGTTTTGGCCCATAATTCAGCTTAACCATCTTACCATCCCTACTAGTAACTGATGTAATGATCTTGTACTGCTTGGCGTTTAAAATAATTTACCTTTTTTTTGGTTGGAAGCTTGCATTGTTGGTTGGGACAAAACTTCAGCATGTTGTCTCTTTGTTAGCACTTGAAATAGTTGCGCCACGTGGGCCGACAGTTGCAGGAACTCAAGTGAAGCCGCGTGACGAGCTTTTCTGGTTTGGTAAACCTGAAATATTGCTGCGTTTAATACAGTTTATCTCCTTTCAGGTGAATATTTTTGGTTTCTCACAGATAAGTATCAAGATAATTTCACTTATATCTTCAATAGTTAGTTTATTATGGCACATGGTCTAATTAGTTGTGTTTGGATCTGCATTTTAAGACTGATTATTTTTATGTTTGGATATTATCTGCTTCGCAAAATGTCATTTTTTGTTAAATTATTTTGCGTGAGCAAAGTATCAGAATTTGAAAACATGTGATCCTGTAATTATCTGATTATTATAATTTCAAACACTTTCTCATACAGCACATTTTATTGCACTTTGCTTTACGATCCTGATTATATAGTCTCACATAATTACTTTTGAAATGCGCATACAAACATATCTAGCTGTTTAAAAATAGCGAGAATGATCATATGCATAAAATACCGCTTAACAATTATTCTTGAAGATTTTGAAGTCAAAGCATCTCATTTGACTCATAGAAGTTAAACCTGAACATTGTCAGCGCATAGATGGTAATTTGTATCGTAAGGTTCTGATTTTTATTTTGTTCATCTGCAGAATGCCTTGAATGGAAAAACATTCGTCTGGTCGTGGTAAGTCTAATCCCGTTCCTTTATAAAACAATTATAAAACTTTACGTATCTTATTTACAGGACTTAAATTTCCGCGCATATTGTAAATTGTGTAATGAAACTATGGTCTTCAGTGGGGATTTAAACAAAGATCATGTTTCATGAAGAACCACACGATGATAATTATTAGGCTAACTTGCGGGTATGTAACTTATTTCAAAACCTTTTGCATCAAAATAAATTGAACACATAGCGATCGTCATATTCTTTTTCCTAATAAACGGGATTCATAAACGCATCTTAATATTTGGTTGTATTGTTATGATTGCAGGGTTCTTGTCCAGTTTTGGTGTAGCTATAGCACTGTGCCTTTAAACGTTATTGTCACACTGGTTAGTACTATTTAAACCATCAATAATATAAGTTTTCTCTGTGCATTAAGTAATGTTAGTACCATATAAATTAACCCTATATGAGAAATATATTTTTTCTCAGATGGGCTCCAAGGTTAAGAAAGCTCTGATAGCAGAAAGCGTTCGGGATTCACTTCACAATTGGTGCAAACGAGTAAAAGAAAGATCAAAAACACTTCGCTCAGTTGCCACAAGGTCCACATGTTCACTCGGGTCAACTATAGACGAATGCGATGAAGAGATTACAGTAGCATCAGGGACTTTATCTCAATCATCTTCCACTGGTACACTTAATCACATGGACGATGATAACCAGAGGACTTCCTTGTTTTTCTTTATTTTTATCTCTTTTTTTTTTAATTTTTCTGTTTTATATTAGATGACTCTCTTCTTACTCCTTGTACTTTTCGTGCATTCACTTGACTTCTCTTTCCATTGTATCATTCCTTCTTCCTAGCATTTCTCTCTTTCTTCTTATTATTCTTAATTATTTATCTTCTTCTTATGGTTTCTTCACTCTTCTCTTTTTTGAGGCTTTTTTGTTAGTATTACTATGGACTTACTCACTTCTTTATCGCTATTTCTATATGTACTCATATTTATTTCTTTTTTCTTTTCTACAACTCCGGTCCTCTGTTGCCTCAAACAAGAAACTTCGTTCATAGGATACCCCTGAATACTAGTCATATACCATGAGACATGGTACCCCCACAATCACAGACATCTGACGCAACCTACTCCAATCTCGACTCACACACACACACACACACTCTCTATATAACTCTCTCTCTCTCTATATGTTAGATTTGTGTGGTTTCCAGAAGACGAGAGGTGGTAGCACACACACACACACATCTACAGCGAGCCACATACCTCGACTGCCAACCACTAGAGCATTTAACAACTGATAACACATCGCCTGCAACCCCCATACGTCCCTGCGAGAGAGAGAGAGAACAGAGCGAAGGAGCGAGAGAGAGCATTTAATCACATGGACGATGATAACCAGGACTCCGGTCCTCTGCCTCAACAAGAACTTTCGTTCAGGATGTCTGAATACTTGTCAGATACCATGAGACATGTACCCACAAATCACGACATCGAAGAAGATGAAGAAAGTAAAGTGCAAACTCTTGAAGATTTGTTTCAGAAGACATGAAGCGGTTATTTTATTATCGATGTAGAGAGATAATAATACGTTGTGGTATCAGTAGCTTATTAGACATCATGTCTATAATTTACATAATATAGGTACTATATGGTCTAAACGTTCATAATTTGTATGCATCATGCAGCATGAACAATTTTCCAATACTTCATAAACTGTAACAGCATTTGAAATAACATCTATAAGTTTAATAAACCGTGTACAATCGTTGGCAGTATTATTATCCTCGTTAGGCACAGTATCTCAGCTCTTCGACAAACACTTGTTAATGAGTAGTTGTTAATTACAAACAAATCTAACTATTTATATACCCATTATAGTCTAGGTAAAGAGACTGATCCATGGGAGCCAAAATTCCATCTTCTTCCATTGCAGATAACTGTGGGATAATGGGCTTCTTCGTCATGTGTAAGATCATCCTCGTTACAGCTTTTTGCAACAGAACACGGACTCGACCTCCTCCTCCTCCTCATCATGATTATCAACATCAAGAAGTATGACGTCGGGATCATTGGACCCGACTGAACTGGTACACGGCAAAACTTTTTTAACAGGTTTGCAATTAACCGGAGGTGTCCTAACAGCAAAACGTATGCGTGGTTGCTTTTTCTGATTTCCAGCCATCTTCTTCAGAACAGCAGAAGGTAATCGCATTGTATTGATTCTTGCTGTGAACTCAGAAGCATGCTTCACGATAACCCTTTTCACCATTGTCATGGTTTTTATCGAAGATGGTTTTGTAGTTTTTGTTGCGTAGGAATCAATAATCTGGACGTGCAATATTTATAATGATTAGAACGAGCTTGGAGAGGAGTATTTACCAAAATTATTTACCCAAAAAACCCCTTATTTCAGTCTGTTAATAAATTATGGTAAGTAAGAGACGAGTATTTACCAAAATTATTTATGGTAAGTAAGAGAAGAGTATTTACCAAAATTATTTACCCAAAAACACCTTTTTTAAGTCGGTTAATAAATTATGGTAACTAATTATTCGCCTCATACTTACCATGTGTTGCTATTCTCAAATTTTTACTACTATTTCTTTTTATTTAGTTGTGGAATTTTTTATTTACGTTGTTTATCCAACACATTTAGGTTACGTAATTAATTTAAACAAGGCCGTCTTGTGTCTTTCGGAAGCTTAAAACGACAATATAATCTATTAATTTCATATATTTAAAATTTTGGATAAAGATTTTATGTATCCAAAATTTAGGTATCCTAATATTTTAACCAATTGCTCCATCATTTGATTAGTTGGTGTTGTAGGGAAACATGTACACTTTTATTAAAATAAAATCAGATTATAATTAATAATAATTAACAGAAATTAAACAACAGAAAATAAAACAGACATAATTGGGTAGAAGCATAAGACAGACAATATGAACGATAAATAAGAAAACAGTAAAAGGTCGTGGAACGAGGCACGTGTTGGACACGCTTCCCTTAAAACAGATTCGTCGTCTGTTTCCCAGGGTACAACGTTCAAAGCTGTTGTACAGCCGGACCTGACATACTTGCCTGAAATATCACGAAAAACAGAGTGCTTCTGATCGAAAAGACTGCTGGAAAACTTGTTAATGAAGCTTTTCTCTCTTGTGTGTTTTTCTTGTTGTGTCTTATAATGGTTGAGATTGCCATCTATTTATACACATTCATATGCATATGGTGTAATGGTGCAATCAATGTCAATTAATGCCTTAATAATGATTCATTAATTTTCTGTTATAAACCTTTGAGTCAAATAATAACCGCCAATTAAATTGTCAATTAATGACCCATTAATTTACAGTTATAAACATTTGAGTTAAATAATAACCGCTAATTAAATTGCCAATTAATGACCTATTAATTTACAGTTATTCAATTGTTAGTTTCCAAACAAAACTCATAACTGACATTTAATCATTTTTCTTCCATTCCAAATAACTTCTTTGAGACTCGATATCTCATTCACACTAACTCTATTTTGGACATATATTGGCTCGACCTGGCCTTACATTTAATAATTATATTTACTAATAATTATTTATGTCCAAATTTAGTGAAAACACATTTTTCACTAAATTTTTTCCAACAATCCCCTACATGAATGGAAATCGGTCGAAAACACTCGAAATTTTCGGTGAAATTTATGCGGTTGAGTCCTGCATAGGATAGGTAGGTGTGACCCTTTGAACCTTCCCTTGTGAGATGCACTTAGCCTCCTAGATCTGAGTAGACGCGATGTCCTTGAACTCAGTCTCTGGTTACGTAGACGACAATACACACTCACACACGACTCTTCCTGACATTGTCAAGTCCTCATAGTCGTGTTCGTTATGGTCATGAGCACTAGCCTGGTTCTGCAAGAGCTCTTAGGAATTGCGCCCCCACAATTCCCTTCGAAACGACCCACTTCTCTCTCACATAGGTGATTTCATCTCGAATCATTAAAAACATATACTTTTAGATTTCATCTTGAATCGTTATACTTTATGATTTCATCTTGAATCATTAAAGCCATATATTTAACCTCTCAACAAGTCACATTGTTATAGGAATGGACTAGGAAGTTACAAGTTAAGTAACTCCCCCATATTGACGTGACTTCCCCCACATTTCTATGATTAGGTTATCCTATTGAACCAAGATCTTGGGATCTCCAGTCAACTAGGTTAGGTTTTCCTTCATAGAAACGCATTCCTTCAAGGGCTTTAGTCTCATTCCTTTGCACGACTTACTAACTAACTGATAAATGCTTAATTGTATATATAAATTACCCGGGAATTTGCCAAATAAAAGCCAAATAATGCCAAAAGGATAGAAAAATGTGTGCTTTTGTGTCTATTGTGCAGGAAAGGTTAAAAAAGACAAAAAGAAGCAAAATCAGTCAAAAACCGACAAGAAACGGAAAAGGCAAGGCAATGAGTGAAGACAAAAGAGTGAAAGACGGGAAGAGCCACAACAATCAAAGAGACGTATCAAGCCCGATCAGCAAGAAAAAGAAAGCAAATGAAAGAGCCCAAGGACCAATGATGAACAAGTAAATCAAAAGTTTAAAAAAAAGTCCATTTGAATTTTGAGAGTTTCAAATGGGGCAAGAGTGGGGGGCCAATAATTGTGCATAAAAGAAGAAAAGTATGTTTATAAAGGGAGAAAAAGAAATAGAGACCACAAGGGCCAATTATGTCAAGATTGAAAGTCATTTTACACTACAACTAAGGAAAGTGAAACGCAGGGACTGAAGTTGCAATTCTTTCAAACTTTCAAACACTCAAAGCGCGGCTTAAACCTTCCAACCGCTTTCCAACAGAATTTCCCGCCAAAAACCAAAACAAACCCAACTTGTTTAAAAACTCTTCCCCGCTCCTCTAATCTTCAAATAACCTCGTATTAATCATTCTCCACATCATCACGCATACGTGGCATCATTATATTGGTCCAATTCTTGCTAAAGTACACGTGGCACCTTGCTATTGGTTCGAACATGTCATAAGCTCATCAACAGCTTAAGCTTTCATTTTTTCTTCTTCAATCCTCTATAAATAGAAGTGTAGACGTTCATTTTGGAGGGAGTTAGCCGTTTTAATTTCGAATTGTAATTTTCTTTAGAATTCTTGTAATCGTTTTTTTTAAATATCAAGTCTATTTTAAGTTTAAGCTCTTATTTTACTTCAATGTTGTTCTATAAGCTTTTCTAGTTGCTCTTATAAGCTTTTCTCAGTTTACTTACAATAGTCAAAGTTTTAAAAAAAAGTCAAAGAAAAAGTCAAACAAGCTTCAATAAGCTTGTTTCTACTATTAGCTTTCTATTCTGTTATACAAGTGTTTTTTGTACAAGTTTGACTCAAGTTAGTTCTAAAAAGCTAAATTGAGTTTTTACTTCATCATATTTCATTGTGCTTTGTCAATAAACTCTAATAAGCTCTTTTGAGTTTATTCTTGTTCTTAAGCTCAAATTCAGTTAAAACTTGTTAAAAGTCATTCATTAACTTGTTTTGTTCACTTTATATGAAAGCATGATAACCTGAGGTCATTTGATTCAATTTTGTAAGCAACAAGGAGGTAATAAGCTTTTAAAAGCTTATTGAGCTTTAAGCTCAAGGTATAGAGGCAAGGTGCCACTATAGGTTTATGATTTAAGGCCACTCACTCAGAAAGAGTGACCTAGGTTCTGAGACCTCAATTCCAGGTTTTATCTTGTAAATTTCATTTTAGCATAAATTTAGTTTACTCAATTAGCTTATTTCTTTGTCCTATTTTGTGCTTAATCATGTTTAAACCTGTTAAGCTAGCTTAGTGATTCATATGCATTAGTTTGTTGTAGTAATAATTCATTGAGAACTTAAGAATTAGGTTCTGTCAATATTAGTTGAATAAGCTAGGAGAGTAACAAGCTTATTACTTCTAATAAGCTGTAGTTTTTAGTGATCATTTAGCTTAACTAGGCTAGTTTTAGTCTAAGTTGATAAAAGATTTTAGTTGTTTTAGTTTTAAAATAGATTTTAAGAACAATTTAGTTTTGACAGCTAGACTTAAGGAGTGTTTGGATTTAGGTTACTTTGACTATAAAAGTCAAAACTATTTTGTATAAATACTTCATTTAGCTGAGTTAAATCATTTTAACAAGTTTAAAATAGGTTTTACAAGTTAGTTAATAGAATTCAAGAATTTAGAGCTTAAAAACTTTGTATTAGCACCAGGGTAATTTTCAGTTAGAGTAACTTTAGATTTTAGAATTTCATAAGCATTTTATAGATCACATTTAGTCAATTTAGGTTGAGATGCATTTAGTTAACTAGTGTATGCTATTTAAAGAAGAAATTTAGACTTGCACTTTAGTTGATTGCCAAGTGCATCAGCATTAGCATTAGCAGCAACAGTTAATGTTGCTGTTGCTTTTAATCTTTTAAGCCTACTTTTTAGATTTCTTAGTTAAAAGTTAGGATTTAGTTTT
>BQNB010033646.1:0-52167 GCA_026074375.1 Tanacetum coccineum | reverse complement strand
TCTAAGTCATTTTTTAGTTTTAAAACTCCATTTTTCATTCTCAATTTTAGATAAGTTAAAGTTGATTTTAGAATCTAAATTTAAGAGGATAAGCTCATTAGTTGTCAATCTACATATGTTTGAGCTTATTTTGAGTTTTAGTCCTATTTTTCTAGCTAATTGATAGGTCTGCAAGTAGCTAGTTGTCTCTTTTAAAAAAAAAAACCAAAAAAGTACAATCTGTGTGAGCATCCCTTTTCTTAAGCCTTTTTCATAGCTCAAATGTGTTTCAAAATATTTTTTGATTGATGATTATTGTAGCCTATTGTTCAAGCTTTTTAAGGGTATAAGCTGTATAGCCATAAGGAGCCATTTAAAGGCTTAAAATTAAGCCCAAAAGTGCCCCTTGGCTGTTTTGATTGACAGTTTAGCCATTTTGCTTATTTTCTTTTTATAGTTTCTCTGCTTAGTTTCCTTTGCTTATTTCTGTTTAGATTTGCTTATTAGGTTAATTTCAAGCCATTTTAGCTTATTTTACCTAGGTTAGAGCTTATTTAAGCTTTTTAGCACTTGTAGTTTAAATTTTTAGTTTTTTTTTTGGTAAAGGGGGAAACAGCCCCGGTAAATTATATTACTCCAAAATAAGTCAATGAAAGTATAATGGAATGTGACCGTATGCCACATTAACCTCAAGCATTTAGCTTGAACATCCCCTCCTCATATGACATGCCATATGAGATCTAAACTATCAAATACATAACCAATAACACCAATCGGAAAGAACCATCTAATAATACAAAGACAATAAAACATGGTTACTTCAAATTAGACATAGGGATCTCCCAAAGACGTGCAAATAGAATTGCCTCTTTGGACTTCTTGAAACGGCAAGAGAAAAGCTTCAACCGGACAGCAGAAATAATACAATCAACCACATCCGTAACCGATCTCTTAACCTTATTAAACAACCGAGCATTGCGTTCTTGCCATACAAAATAAGCTGCCGCAGCAACAACGAGCTTACCAATACAACTCTTAGAAGACTTCCTCTTAGCAATAGGCATAAGATGCGTGACAATAGAAGCAAGAGAAGGACCAGCACCAGTTAGACCAGGCAAACCTGTTGAACACGAGTCCAAAACCTGATTTGTGAAAAAGGGCAATCAAAAAATAGTGTTCTTGAGAGTCGGTTGAGTCTCACACGAACGGGACATACAACCGCCAAAGACCAGCAAACAACCTCCCAACTCTCAAACAATCTTGCGTCCTCAACCGTTGCTTAAAAATAAGCCACATATTAAACGCATGCCTCGGAATACAAGCATGGAACCACACAAAATCATACCATGAAACCAGATTATCCCTAGGTCGAATGGAATCCCATACATTATGCACCGAGAAAGGTTTACCAATACCGTCTCTACTACGCCATTCTAAGGAATCAGGATTGTCATCAATAATAGTAGGAACGGGAATAGAGTTTAAAAGTGGGTATTTGACTAACCAATCATTCGGCCATTTCCATAAACCATCTTGAATACAATCACGAACCTTAGAAGCATGTGTAAAACCAGCTCTAGCAATGTCACGTGATGTATGATGTTGGAAGAGACGGACTAGCATCACACCACTTGTCGAACTTATAGAAGTCTGTTTTTTTTTTTTTTTTACCCCATCCACCAATACACGACCAAATAAACTCCCGGATAAGAGGCCGAAGAAGCAAGAGTTTCCTCCAGCTCCATGACATCGTACCCCGATAAGGAATGTCCCAAAAGCTTCTATTATTAAGCTTATAAACATGGATCCACTTCACCCATAAAGACTCCTTAAGAGAAAGAAGCTTCCAAACATGCGATACCATAAGAGCTTTATTGAAATGATCAAGCCTACGAACACCAAGGCCACCTTCTTGTTTCGGAAGACAAACAACATCCCATGCAACTTTAGCTTTACCCCTACACATGCTACCATGACACCAAAGGAAACCACGCATGATTTGCTCAATATCAAGCAGCACACGCGTAGGAAGCATAAAAACAGAAGCCCAATACACATGCAAAGAACCCAAAACAGATTGGATGAGTTGGAGCCTCTCCGCAATCGATAAGGACTTAGTCTTCCAGTCATTAACACGATTCTGAACTTTATCAATCAATTCCTTACAATCCCTAAAGATCAAACGAGATGAAACCAAAGGAACACCAAGATATTTCACCGGGAGACGTTCTTCTTCAAAGGGAAGAACATTAAGAATAGCCAACTTGGTTTATATTTTGATAACGTTACAGTATATAAGCTTGCTTTTAGGCAATACTCGGAATTTTAACCCCGAAGCATCTTAATTATCCAACGCTTCCTTATGAAACTTCGGGAATTCACATCCCATGAACAATATAGCAAAATATCATCCGCAAAGCAAAGATTTATTAATTCCAATTCTGAGCAAAAACTATGATAAGTGAAATTAAAAGCCTCTTGAACTCTTCTATGAAGGATAAGAGTAAAGACCTCCATAATCAGCGTAAATAAATAAGGCGAAAGAGGATCACCTTGACGAAGACCTCTCTTCCCCTTAAAATTACCATGCAACGAACCATTGATGCTAATAGAAAATGACGTAGTGGTAACACACTCCATAATCCACGCGATATCCTGTTCATGAAACAAAAACCAATAAGAATACACCCTTAGCAAATTCAATGACGTATCATACGCCTTTTTGATGATCAACTTTAAATGGCATACCTCGGAAACTCTCGATCAAATGGTAATTATGCATAATCTCTTGGGTGAGTAAGATATTGTCCGAGATACAACGACCCGGCACAAATGCTGATTGGTTAGGACTAACCAGCCTTGGTTGTGTTTGTTGTGTTGAGTAATTGTCCTTGTAGTCCGAATTAAAGTCCAAAGTCCTTGTAATTAGTCCTTGATGTTATGTTTTGATTAAACGGTGATTAATAGATTCCCAAATTTGGTCAAATACCACCTGATGCGCGGATCGACCTATAGATAAAACTCAAGAGCAAAACGCAGTGACTTTTGAGCAAAACACAATGAGTATGAGCAAAACGCAACGAGTATGATCAAAACGCAACGAGTATGAGCAAAACGCAACGAGTATGATCAAAACGCAACGAGGCTGAGCAAAACGCAACGAATCTAATCAAAACGCAACGAGTCTGAGCAAAACGTAACACTTCTTGGTCAAAACGCAACACTTTTAGCAAAACGCAATGAATATAATCAAAACGCAATTAACTCTTGAGGCAAAACGCAATTAAGAAATTAATTGGGCAGAGTTTCTCTTAGTCAAAACGCAGTGAGGGTCTTCTTTGAGGCAAAACGCAATGGGTCTTTGAATACCAAAACGCAACCTAAAAAAAACAAAACGCAACAAGTACAAGTTGGACCACAAGTCGCTTTCAGGCCGTACTTTTCTTTGTCTTTATTCATAAAACGCAATGATCTTTTAACCAAAACGCAATGAAGAAATGTTCATATAACCCAAAATGCAACCACAAAAAATTCTTCAATCTTTCATCTAGGCCACGAAATGAATTGTAGAAGCTCAATAGACGATACAAGGACTTGTTTTAAGCACGAAAGTACCAACCTTTAACACCTTGAGCCACGAAATCAAATCAAACCATGATTTTTTCTTGCTTTTCTAGTCGAACCAAAAAGAAAAGAAAAAAATAACCACAAATTCAATACAATCAAACACTAAACACCCCTTGGCGAGTGATACCACATGTTATCCCACGATATAATCCAAACACAACTTATTAATAAGCACCAATAAGCAAGAAATAAGAAGAAATCTTAGAGAGAGAAAGTAGTAAGAGAAATAACTAGATTAGAGAGAATGGTGAGTTACAAAATGTGTGAGAAAATGTAACCAACACCCTTCACCAAGTGTGGTGAAGGGGTATTTATACCCATGCCTTGCTAGCTTGGCACTTGGGCTTTCTAAATAGGTCGGGCTTAGTTTACTTGGGCTTTGAGCTCGAAACACGGACAATATTAGATTATAATCCAAGCCCGTTAAACTCGACTAGCCTATTACAATACAAGACCTAGTTTGACTTTCTAAGACCGATAACATTCTTGTTTGACTTGATATAATTAAGGCTAACAAAAACAGTTAAGCCATTTAGTCTTAGTATAAAAAGTATTTTGTCTCCTCTTTTTAGCTTATTTTTGTGCTTATTTGTGGTTCTTATAAAAACTCATTTTTTAAAAATTGCTTATTTTCGGGTCCTTAAGCTTTTCCATAAAAAAATTTTGCAAAATAAAAAACTTTGGGAAATTGTGAAGTCTAGGGTGAGCAAGGCTCGAACCCTGGACCTCACCAACCTCAACCAAAGTTTTACACACACCACACACAATCAGTCTGCTCTTGGGTCTTTTTCGTTTGGATTTGCACACATTATTCTTATACCACTTATTTAGCCTTTTAAGCCATAAGCCATTTTTGGCTTTTTAACAGCTTATTTAGATAAGCTGTTAACATCATTTTATTTTTCATAGAACCTGCTCACTTTTAGCTACTTTTTGTAATTTTTTCAGATTTTTTATAAATAGTTTAGTATTTTTAATATTTAATTTAGATTAAAACAGTTTTTAATTCATAAAAATTTAAATAAAAGTAAAAAAAATGTAATTCTTTTTTTTAAAATTTCTTTTATCATTTAGGACTTAGGAAAATTAAATTTGCGTTTGTAGGGTTAATTTTGTAGAATTTAGTTTTTTAAAGATCGGGATTTGAATCCCGATATCGTTTTTTATGTTTTAGCTTATATTGCTTTCGTTTTAGGGTTTCTTTTGCTTGTTTTTGCATTTTAGTTGTAGAAATAGAATCCAAATCACAAAATCATTGAACCATTCAAAAACGCGATCACGAACTTAATCCTGATTTTCAATTCACGCCTCGTAGGGAAACGACCCGGGAAGGGTTTTTTGGGTTTTTCCTTTGGATAAAAGTGAAATCTTTTGAAAGCCTCATGGAATACTTATCTATCTTATTATTGATCTTATCCTTATTACGTATTTATATATTTATTTATATGTATTAAGTGACGAGAGTCAATTTTTGGCGCCGTTGCTGGGGAGGTGTGTGCGATTTTTGTGTCTATGTTTGAAGATTAGTTTTTGAAGACCCTTCCTCGTGAAGTTATCATTTTCCGTTTGTGAATATTTTTCTTATTATTAAAAATTAAAAAATACCAACAATACTTTTCCTAAAGTATTGAAAGTACCAAAAAATTGAAAAACCAACAAAACAAATCGTGTTGTTAATCGTTATAATCGACTCAACTTTGAATTACAAACTATAAGGAGTGTATAAGGCGGGCTTGATCCAAGGAACATCGCCCAAAAAGGATGAACGCTTTTAAATCGCTTCGACGTGCTAATTCCTTCCGCTCTCTTGTGCGTAGTTTAAAGAGCTACCGTGGACTTTTAACATCCGGTTACCAAAAATATTGTGTTGTTCTTGTATTTAGTGCATGTGTACTCGCTCTTCTTTAAATCTAGTTGGTGAATCTTCTCCTAATCCAACAACTTCAAATCCGAGACGTCGTAACTGTAGACGTTCAAAGCAACCTTTTTCTCTTGAAGAATTTCCCGTAGATACGATGGCCAATCAACGTACTATGGCAGAATTGCTCCGTGCACCCACCGAGGGTTATGCAGAGGCAATTGTGGTTCCACCAACTCTTGCTGAGCATTTCGAGCTCAAGAATAGTCTCATTAATATGATGACTTCGGACCAATTCTTCGGACTTGAGAACAATCCTCATGATCACATTCGTTGGTTTAACAAAATAACTTCCACAGTAAAATAAAAGGATGTGCCTAACTCGACGATTAAGCTTATACTTTTTCCATTCTCTCTTGCGGGGGCAGCCTGTCGTTGGCTCAAAAAAGAACCCCGTCGTTCTATTCTCACTTAGGATGATCTTGTTTCCAAATTCATCAATTAATTATTTCCTCCCTCAAGAACGACAAATCTCTAAAATGAAATTTCCACCTTTCAACAACGTTTTGGTGAATCATTTCATGAGGCATGGGACCGTTACAAAGATCTCCTTCATGCATGCCCTCATCATGGTTTTACCGAATTGCACAACTTGATACCTTCTACAATGCCTTAAACCCAACCGACCAAGATTCTTTGAATTCTGCCGTCGGTGGTAATCTTTTAGAAAGAAGTACTCAAGATGTATTGACGATTATCGAAAATAAATCCAAGGTCCGCAATTCATGAAACAAATCGATTGTTTATCAAGTGAAATCAAGTGATGTTAATTCTTCTTCTCCCTCCGAGATAGCCAAACTTACTCATGCAGTAAATCAGCAAACAAGTGTTGTGACTACCGTCATGACCGCTATTCTCAAACAATTTCAAGCAACCCCACCTCCAACTTCCGTAAAAGCCGTTGAGGAAATTTATGTTATTTGAGGTGGTGTTCATCCTTATTATCAATGTCTCGCTGCCGATGGTAACACTTTTCAGGATAATATTCAAGGATACGTTTTAGCAACCGCAGTTAACTACAATCAGGGTAATTCCGGTTATCGTCCTCCAAGTGTGGCTAATCAAATTCGACCACCGGGTTTTGCTTAACTAAACGTGCAAAATAATCAAAACCGGTTTAGCCAACCTCAAGGATATAATCTAGGAAACAATTACAATCAAGATACATCTTATCAAGCTCCAACTCAACAAAATAAAGTTGTACCTTTAAGTGAGTTGGAGAAAATTAAGAAGATAAATGAGGTTAATATAAAAGCCATGCAAGCTCAAATTAACAATGTGAAAAATGAGTTAAGAAATGAAATGCAAACTTCGATTCAAGCTTCAATGTCTAACCAAACCAATGAGCTTAAGAACATGATGGCTAGCTTTTTCCAAATGAACACCGCTTCTACTTCGGGTACGGGATCTCTCCCTAGCAACACCATTGCTAACCCGAAAGGTGAATTAAAAGCCATCACCACCCAAAGTGGTCTTGTTCTTGATGGACCTTCCGTTCCTATGCCTCCTCCATTCATTAATCTGGAGGAGGATGAACGTGTAGAGGAGACTTTAACGGACCCGGAACTCGCTGAGTATACCATTAAGGTCCCACCTCCTCTTGTCCAAAAAGCTAAACCAACTTCTCTAAAGAATTATGTGGTGCACAAAAGGGATCCTCTTCACCCCAATATCCCTTATCCTTCAAGAATGCACCAAGAAAAACAACAAGAGAAAGATGAAGTCCAAATTCACAAATTTTGGCAAATGTTCAAACAACTTCATATCAATATCTCTCTTGCCGATGCTTTGATTCTTATCCCGAAATACCAAAAGATGCTTAAAAGTCTCCTTTCCAATAAAGAGAAACTTTTAGAGCTGGAAAACACACCCCTTAATGAAAATTGCTCAGCGGTTATCCTTAAGAAGTTACCCGAGAAACTAGGAGACCCTGGGAAATTTCTCATTCCGTGTGGTTTTAGTGAGCTCAAGTGCAAAGCCCTAGCCGATCTAGGTGCTAGCATCAACTTGATGCCACTCTCGGTTTGGAAAAAGTTAGGTTTACCCGAGCTTATTTCCACCCGCATGACCCTTGAACTAGCTAACTGGGCAATTTGTACACCGGCTGGAATTGCAAGAGATGTCTTTGTTCTGGTTGGAAAGTTCACATTCCCCGCTGATTTTGTCATCGTTGATTATGAAAGTGATCCTCGAGTCCCCCTCATCTTGGGAAGACCTTTCTTACGGACCGCTCGTGCTTTGATTGACGTTCACGGAGAAGAAATGATTCTCCGTGACGGTGATGAAAGATTAATCTTGAACATGAGACATGATACTTCAAGCTATTCTAACCAACCTCACAAAGAATCAATCAACATGATTGACATCTACAATGTCTCTTATGAGGATTATCTTGAAGAATTGTTTGCAACAAATCATCAAAGTGGCAATCCCACTTTTTCTTCTCATACCAATTTAACTTCACCGGAAGTTATCAATCCATTGAGTGGCAATCCCACTCCGATTTCAGAACCCGTGACCAAGTCTTCTTCTTCCCCCACAATTACTTCCTTTGAAGAAAGTGATTTAATTTGGGAAGAATTCGAAGCTTATCTCGTAAGTGATTCATTTCTACCGGGAAATGATGATCCAGTTGACCTTTTGCTCGAGGAGTTCGCCGATGAACTCGCTCTTATCACATTTCCCCCGGGAAATGATGATCTTCCTTTTGGATATCGAATCCGATCTTAGATAAATAGAATATTTGCTTAACAATGATCCTACCAAGGAAATAGATTCTATTCTCGGGGATTCGGTTGATGAGGGTAATTGATCAAGATTGACTCCCACCTTTAAAATATATAATATATAAATATAAAATACTTATATAAATATATAAATATAAGGGGGTAATAATCAAAAAATCACAATTGTAGTAATCCGGGAGTATGATTCCCGGGTCGTTTCCCCAACGAGGAATGCAATTGAAAGCCGAGAGTCGTTTTGATATCTATGCTTGAATGGAACAAGATTATGATTGGTTTTCTAAAACTACGAGAAAATTAAGGCAAAAACTTAAAAACACTTAAGGGAAGACAAATTTTAACTAAAAACGCAAAACGGGAATCCTAAACGGGACCTAAAAACCCTAAATTATCAAAATTAAGTCCTAAATTGATCTTTTTGGTTTTTATAAGTCTTAATTGACTAAAAAGCTAGAACAAAGAAAACTAGACCAAAAACGAGGGAGATTTAAGCTTGAAAACACTAAAAACATGAACGGGATTCAATCCCGTTCTTTAAAAAACCAAATTTTGCAATTTAAACCCTACGAAAGCAAATCTAATTTTCCTAGGTTCTAAATGTTAAAAGAAAATTTTCTAAAAAAGAATTATATTTTTTTGACTTTTTTATAATTTTTTATGAATTAAAAACGATTTAAATGAAATTAAATGTTTAAAAATACTAAACAATTTATAAAAAAACTGGAAAAATCATGAAAAGTAGCTTGAACAGTGAGGAGTCTAATAAAAATAAGATGGGAAAAACAGCTTATCGAATAAGCTGTGAAATAAGCTAAAAATGGCTTATAAGCTAAAAGAGCTAAAATGTGTATAAAGGATTAATTATGCAAAGATAAACCGAAAAAGACCCCAGGGCAAGTGGTAGAGTGTGTTGTGTGTAAAACGTTTGGGATGAGGGTAGAGGTCCCGGGTTCGACCCTTGCTCACTTGGGGCTTCCCCTAATCCTAAATGTTTTTGTTTTTGCCATTTTTTATAACTTTTTAGAAAAGCACTAAATAAGCAATTTTTACAAAAGCACTTTTTTATAAATCAAAAATAAGCACAGAATAAGCTAAGTAAAGACTGAATAAGCCTAAACTATACTAAACTATAAAATGCTAACTGTTGGGCTTTTTAAGCACTAATTAGCAAACCAAAAAGAGAATTAAGCTAAAACAGATGATAAGTTATCATAAAAAGCAATTTTGAATAAAAATAAGCAACCAAATTAAGCTAGAAAGACAGAATCATCAAAAAGTTATAAAACTTAAAGATTTTAAGCTAAATTGCAAATAAGCTTGAATAAGCTCAAAACCTAAGAGAATAAGCTAAAATAGGGTTAATCTAACTTAATAAGCGAAACTACACCTAAATAAGCAAAAGCAATAAGCAGATAAGCTTAAATAAGTAAATGAGCCTTTTGGCCAAAACTGATAAGCAAAAAGGCCAATAGGGACTTTTCTAGCTTAAAAATAAGCTAGCAAAAGGATCCTTATGGCTTAGTGGCTTATACCACTGAGAAGAATGGCCAAAAAGATACAATAAGCAACAAAGAAAAAGCAATTTGAAATTCAGATAAGCACTTAAAAAGCTTCATGAAAAGGCTATCTCACACTGACTCAACACTTAGACAAATTTTTGATAAATTTTGCAATCTTAACAAAACCACACTTTTGAGCTTACAAATAAGCAAACAAACAGATCCTTATGAACATATAACCTACAAACAGATTAAGCTTTGACCTCAAAGAACAATAATCAACACTCAAAAAGGAGTTCGAAATTTAGGATAAGCAATAATAAGCATTTGAAAAAGCATTTTCTCAAACTTTTTGAACACTTAGCAATCTATGACAGTCTTGGCAAAAACTCAAAACAACAATGCAGACTTTTAGACTATTATTCTAACTTGTTTTTAACACTTGCATAAACACAAAAACTTCACAAAAGCAACAATAAGCAAAGCACAATCAAATAAACAACTAGAATAAGCTATAACTTAACAATTTCAAACCACAACTCCTCAAATCCTTAAAATGAGTATTACTACTTAAAAACCTTAACAAACTAAATCTTTGGACTAATCTAAGCTAAGCTAAACTAACTTAAGTGTCAAATTTCAATTTTAACCCATTTTGACCCATAAAAGCAGTTAAACCAAACACCCCTTTAAAAACTTAAAATGCCTTTTTTACTTGCAAACTTAAAATTTTTATGAACAATCCTTTAAGACCAGATATCTAACAAGCATAATAAGCATTAAACATCATAAGCAAACACAAATAAGCAAATATAAGCAGACAATAAGCACAAATAAGCACTAAAACAGTAAATAAGTTATAAATGGAAAAATGAAACTTACAAAGGCCCTTGCTCAAAACAGGGCAAATAAGCTCAAAAGAGCTTATCTACTAGCTCTAGCTTGTATAAAACAAGCTAGTAAAAGCAATATAAGTCCTTCCCTTTTAGGCTTATCTTCCAAAGAGCTTTTTGAATGATTTTTTGATAAAACAAACTTAAACCTTACAAACTATGAAAAAGTTTTGTAAGACTTAAGTAATAGCTTAAGAAGGTTATAAAAAGAGCTTTTAAGAGCTTATAAAACAGTTTTAAACAATCAAACATTTTAACTTAAAAACGGGGTAATACATATACACTTTAATTTTTCATTAAACTTTAAATCATTACAAGGCTTTAAAAAAATATTACAATAAACATTAAAATATAAGCTGAAAACTAAAAAGCTAGATAAAAAAACTAAGTGCCTCAATGGCTTACAAAGGAGCCTATTTATACTAATCGAAGGAAGGTTCTAGGTCCTGTGCTTCTAAGCATGTGTTTCTTGTGTGAGAGGAAAAGAAGCTTCAATCTTGGCCCTTGAAGTTTTTGTTGGTGTTGCACTGTTAGTCCTTTTAAGGACTAACGGGGGTGTTATAAAGGAGGGTAAGGGATAACGGGGTTATAAGGGGTGGTGATGGGCTAGTTTTGTTGGGCCGGGTATAGATAAAAAGAATTTGGGCTTTTTATAAGGTTTTCGGTTTTAAGGATATAAGTGGGCTTTCCCGGGCCTGCTAGGTGGGTACGGGTGGGCCCACTTTTGGCAATTTAGGTTTTCGGGTTCGGTTTCCGATGCTCTTTCCAAATCCACTTCCCGGGGTTGACTTTGAATTGATTTGACTTTGACTTTTCTTTCACGCTCTTTCCGTTCTCGTGCTCGGTTTTGTCGATTTAGCTTCTATTTTTGTCCTTTTCTTGGATATCCATTACCTGCATAATACAAATATAAAACATACAAATACAATGTATTTTTGGTACATTTTTAGTCATTTAAGTCCGGTTTTAATGGTCAAAGGTATGTGTAATTAAACACATACCAGTAATCTTGCAGATCCTAATAACAATCTTGTTGATAACATTCTTGAGATGTTCACCGCTGAACATACTCTTGATTATTCATCTCCACCATTATATGATGATGTCGATGATGATCTTGTTAAAATTGAGTCCGATAATAATGATGTTTATGATGATCCATTTGACTCCAAGGAAGATAAAATCAAAGCGTCTAAACTCTTGATTGATGAACTTGATCCCCCTAGATCAAGAGATTTCCTTCCTTCCCCCAAGTGTGACTCAGTTTTCTATGAGGATTTTTCTGAGGTTGATGCTTTGCCTTTAACCAATAACGAGGAAAAATTATTTAATCCGGGTATACTCATTCATGAGAACCTTTTTGAAATCACTATTCGAGTCACCAACTGTGCAAAGAATGTAAAGAAGACCATGAATGCTTCTTTAATTCTTGAGGATTTTAATCATCCTCTTTATGAACTTCCTTTCCACAAAGAAGTTCTCGGGTCTGAAACTCTACTCTCGTTTTCATCCGAAAATGAGGAAAAAAATTTCAATCCCGGTATTCTCACTTCTAAAGGAGTTCATACTTCTCTTCTCCTGGAATTATCTCATCGTACTTCTCTTATCCTGGATTTATCTATCGGGGCACTAAAGCTTTCAAAGTCATTAAAATTTTTGAAAGCCCGATGGAGATTTTTCCTTACTCTTATGGAGAGGACATCCGTACTTTGGATGTTCCGTGTCTCTATTTCTATCCCCCTTGACCAGTTCAAGTATGGGGGGAATCGGGTCAAGCTAAGTGACCTAAAACAAGCGCTTCGTGGGTGGCAACCCATGCTTATCCTAATATTATCGTAGTAATAGTATGCTAGTTTAGTAGTAACGAATAAGTGTTTTGTTGTTTTGAGAGAGCTCGCCTCTTTCCTTTTTCATGTTTTGTGTTTTGTGGTTTATTGTCCAGGATTTCTTGGATTTTTGAAGCCTCTCGTGCTCGCGGTTTTTGTCCTTCGATCACTCGAGCTTCACATCATCAACTTCATTTTGGGAATCCGATTCAAAATTTATCGGTGGCTAAGTTTTTCTTTAAGCACACTTAATAAAGGCTTAGATTTTAGTAGAGAACCATTATTAAAATATTGAGGACAATGTTTAATTCTAGTATGAGGGGATCTATAGATTGATTGGGCTGCAGTCGTTGTTTCGCGTAATTCCCGTTTTTACACCAAAATTTCAAAAAATTAATAATTAAAATTTTCAAAACAATAAATTAAGTGGTTTTGTCACAATCTTTGATTTTCCTGCTGGGTAGTTAAGAATAATTTTGACTCGATTCGAGCGTGTTGAGCTCTAGCTTGTCCTTAACTTTTAGACTATAGCATTCACGGAAATTCACGAAGAACAATAAATGATAGGTTAAGTATGTGTTGGGATGCTAAAACAGGATTGTAAATCTTAAGAGCTCATAAGTGTAGTTTGTGGCTTTTTCTCCCATAAGCTTCTAACCGGACTAATAATACGTGCTATTTTTGAAAATTAAACTTAAATCAACAATTTTTGAGATATAGTCAATAATATTTTTTTAGTCTTAGTTCAAATTTATACTTAAATTTTCTAAAACTAAATTTTCTCTATATCGTGGTATTATATGTTAAAAAAAATAATGAAAAAAAAAGAAAAGAGAATGATGAGTAATAATTATAAACTGTGGGCTGATAAAAGTTTGCTGCATCTTGCTGGCTCACAACCGATGTTGCAGCCTTCTAAAGAGAGCCCATAGTAAGAATAATAATCCGAGACTGATAAAAGTTTGCTGCATCTTGTCGGCTCACAACCGATGTTGCAGCCTTCTAAAAGGTTGAGGATTTCATTAGTTTAATGGATGTGTAATTATATTAAGTATAGTAAACGTGAATTAATAAATATAAGGAAAATCTCTTTTTCTTAAATTTAAATATGCTTTTGAACTAAGACTATTTCATTTTAAGTTTTTCTAAATAAGCTATGTATATACGGGAAACCTAAGAGTTTTTGAAACCAAGGTCTGTGATCCTGATACTAGTCTCTGTGGTGTCAAAAGCTAGTCACTTAGACGTAAGTTGGGATGTGCCGAGACGAAGTGGTACATGGGATGATCTTCGCCTTCAAAAATCATTATTCTCGGGCTGGACGTGAAGCATTGAGTTTTGGCAAAAGTTGATCCTGGTTGAAATTCGAAATTGGCACATTACCTAATATATATTAATTGTCGGGCAAGCTTAAAGTGCAAACGTTGCAATATTTGTGTAGTGTTAGAATCTTAAACTTTTTTTTTAACGGTGATTTCCGTTTAATGCTTGGTTTGGAATAAGTGAAAAGTCAGGACGATGGATTTATCCTTTTTTACGGGATTTAGGATTGAATGCTTCATGTTCTATGATCCCTAAAGTTATAAAAATAACGAAAGTCAAACGTTCTAGTTAGTTGCTTAATATGAAAAGTACAAAAAAAATGAGAAAAATGAAAAGAACAAAAATATGTGTAGGAATAAGTGTATATTTAAAAATGGTAAAAACGGGGCTTTTCTAAACTATTGATTATTTCATTCCCCTTGATGAACACTTAGCTACTTTTCGAGGTTATTAGTCGAGGGGGATTAAAAGTCTTAGTTTTCTAAGTGCTTACTTATAGCATTGCGTGAGGACACAACAATAGTTTAGTATGGGGGATTTTGGTATGTGCTTAATTACACATAACATTTTCCATTTAAACCGGACTTAAATGACCAAAAACGTACCAAAAATACATTGTATTTGTATGTTTTCACTTATATTGTGCAGGAAACGGAAATCCGACAAAAGGACAAAAACGAAGCCAAAAACGACAAAACCGGGCATGGAATGGAAGAGCGTGAAAAAGACAAAGTCAAAATCAAAGTCAAAGTGTAAAAAAGTCAAAGTCAAAGTCAACCCCGACAAAGTCAACCGTCAATACCGAAGCCGTAACCGAAGAAATTCTTAATGGGCCACCCTTACCCATCTAATGGGCCGGGGCAGCCCATTAAGCTATATTTATCAAGACTTATAAGCCTTTAAGGCTTAAATGGCCCATATCCCTTTTTTATACACAAAAGGACCAATTGCCAGTCCTTAAAGTTGTATCACTACAAAGGACATTTCGGTGTAATAACAAACATATACCTGAGGAACAAACGCCAAACCCTAAACCTTCTTTACCACAAAGGACCCTCTTGCATACAACATACACCATAAGGGATAGACATGTCAACCCCCAAATCCTTTTCCTTGTATAAACCCGAAAACAATATTTCTTCGCCAATCACCCCGTCATCTCCCCTGTCCAGCTCGTTGCTAGTTTTACTAATTCACTTCACTCCAAAAACATCACATTTCACCAAACCCCACAACATGGCCTCTTGTACAACCTTGGTATCTGAGAGTTTTTATGGACAAGGGAAAGAAATAACACGATTAATGGGAAAAGATTTAAAAGAATAGGGGGTCTCCCCCCCCCCCCCCCCCCCCACAACATGGGGGGGGACCAAGATCATTCAATGGCTGAGATTAACTTTGAAGACCTCTCACACAGCAAACACAAGCTCTCTTTGCACTCACAGAAAAAGCACACAAGTCTTGAAGACCTAGAATATTTCTTAGTATAAATATAAGCATTTGTAGCTCATTTGCTTTGGTTGAATTTTTGTTAAGTCTATGTATTTGTATTAACAAAATTTGTACCATTTTAAATACTGCATTTTTAATATATTGTCATTTAAATTTCTGTCTTTAAATTCCAAGCATTGTACTTTTTTTTAGTTAATGAAATTTACAAGTTTTCTTTAAATACTGTCTTTTACCTTAATTGTCATTTAAATACTGTTTATAAGCCTTTGTATAAGCTTTTGAGTCATTCAAAACTTATTTGAAAGCTTGTTTTCTTTTCTGTCTAAAAATCAAAAAAAAAAATCACAAAAAAGGTAAACTGTCAAAGCAAAAGAGCAAGGTATATCTTGGATGGCCTTGGGTTAGTGCTTCATGGGAAGCTTTAGGAAAGGTTATTAAGCTGTTTGAGAGCTTATTCTCTTGCCAAAAAGCATTGGACTCTTGTAAGCTCACTTTTTCCATTTTTGCTTATTTACTGTACAACTGCTTATTTATTGCTTATTTTCTGTCTTTTATTGCTTATTATTAATGTTTTATGCTTATTTGTCTTTACTTAATGCTTATTTGTCCTTTGTTTGAGTTTTTGCCTTAATCTGATTTTATTTGCCCTTTAAACTGCTTATTTCCATTTGCTTACCTTAAGTGCTTAACTTTGTTTTGAATTTGCTTATTTTAGCTTAACATTGCATGTTTAATATCTGTTTTCAATAACCTATACTTAAACCTTTGTTAATCTGTCTTAAAATAGAACTTTCAAAGATAAAGGGGTGTTTGGGTCAAGAGGTTAAAGTGGGTCAAATCTGTCTTAAAAGCCATTTGGGTCACTTGGCTAGCTTGTACCAGCCTTATTAAGTTATTTTTAAGCTACTTTCAAGAATTTCAAGGTCTTAAGGGTTGATTTAAAGTTTCTCCTATTTGGTCTTCACATCTATGGTTCCAAAGCAGTTTCAATAGCTTATTTGGTCTAGCCTTTAAAACCAACTTTTAAAACTAGTTTTTTTTGTGTTGTCTTTAAGTCCTAAATGCAGTAGTCAAGTTTTCATTTAGTATGCCTTTGTTTTGTTAAATTCTGTCAACTCTTTTTCAAGTCAATTTTTAGTCTAAAACTTCCCTTTTTCATTTTCAATTTTCAGATACTTAAAATAGTTTTTAGCTTTTAAATTTTTAAGCATAAGCTCCTTTGGTGTCACACTCCATCTGTTTTAACTTAGTTTGATTTTGGAGCTTATTTTCTAGCTTATTTTGAGGCCTGCATTTTGCCCTTTAAAACTGGAAAAAAAACCACTCAACATATGCTGAGTGAAAAAGCTCTTTTCTTAAGCCCTTTTTTAAGGCTTATTGTTTTTCAAACTTTATTCCTTTTTGCTGTTTTTGAAGGCTACTAAGTAATCTTTAAGCTAGTATAAGCCCCAAACCCATATGATTCACCTTTTTGGCTGCTTAAAATTAAGCCCAAAGGTTGTCCACAGGCTGATTTGCTTGTCTGATTATGCATTTAGCTTATTTGATTTTTCTTGCTTATTAGTATGCTTTTCTTTGATTATTTTTTAATTTTGATTGCTATTTAGTGTAGGACATATCTGTCTTAGTTATTAGTTTAGCCCTTAGCTTATTTTGCCTTTATATGCAGCAGTTTGCTTATTATGCTTTAGTGTTAGAGAGAATATATTTTTAATGAAACATGTTAGATTATTTCCCTTTTTCTGTGCTTATTCCATTTTTGTTAAAAGTCGTCTTTATAAACTTGATTATTATTGCATGATTTATAAGTTTAAAAAAAATAAAAAATATTATTTTCCAAAAAGGGAGGCCTAAGGATTCGAACCCTGGACCTCCCCTTTAACACATAGAAGTCTCACAAACATCTACACACTCACAATCGTAACCAGTTAGGGTATCTCGTTAGCCTTCCTCAATGCCATTTTCTTTATATAGTCATTTTGCCCCTTTTAAGCCATAAGCACTTTTCTGCTTATTTAGTGCTTATTTCAATAAGCACTGAAACCCATTTTAATTTTCCTAGATTCAGCACACTTTAAACTACTTTTCTGTATTTTTTTCATAATTTTCCAAAATCGTTTAGTATTTTTTATGAATTTTTCTTTTTAAAATTGTTTTTAATTCATATTGAATTATAAAAAAATCAAAAAAATATAATTCTTTTTTTAAAAATTTTATTTTATCATTTAGCATTTAGGAAAATTAATTTTGCACCCGTAGGGTTAAAATTTCAAAATTTCATTTTTTAAAGAACGGGATTTGGGTCCCGTTCTCGTTTTTAGGTTTAAATCATTTTTAGCTTTCGTTTTTAGGTTTTCTTTAATCGTTTTTGCATTTTAATTGTAGAATTAGTAATCCAATCCAAAAACCCTTTAACCATTCACAAAGCCGCGATTAAAAACGATCTCGATTTCAATTCACACCTCGTTGGGACTACGACCCAGGTAGATTTTTGAGGGATTTTGTTTTAGATAGAAATGAATCTTTTAAAAGCCTCTCGGAATACTTACTTTAGCCTTATTATTTATATATTATTTATATATTTATATAATTAAAAGGTTGAATTTAACTACGATCAATATGCCTTGGAGTCGACTTGGAACCCGACGAATGGATTAAAGATAGCGGATGCTCTAAACATATGGCGGGTAACCGAACGCTCTTCTCCACTTATAAGGCATACAATGGAGGTAATGTCATTTTTGGTAGTAATCTTCATGGTAACATCATTGGCAAAGGTATGATTTTTAATGACTCTCTCAACATAGATAATGTAGAACATGTTGATAACTTAAGATTTAACTTGTTAAGTATAGGACAAATATGTGATAATAAGTGTAGAGTAACTTTCTCTGAACATGATAGTGAAATTACTAAGGATGGTAATGTCATAGGTAGAGGTATTAGGAAGAAAGGCTTATATGTGATGAAGTTAGGAAATAAGCCTAAAGACAATATTTGTCTTGCAACGATTGATGAAAATTACACTCTATGGCATAGGAGATTAGGTCACGCTAATATGCATCTCATTCAATCGTTAGCATCTAAGGAACTAGTTAGAAACCTACCTAAGCTTAAGTTTGATCAACATTTTTGTGATGCTTGCAAATTAGGAAAACAATCTCATGCTAGTCACAAAGCTAAGAATATAGTCTCAACGACTAGATGCTTAGAACTTCTCCATATGGATCTCTTCGGTCCATCCGCTGTACGGAGTTACGGAGGAAACCGTTACACCTTAGTCATAGTAGATGACTACTCTAGGTATACTTGGACTAGATTCCTTAAGGATAAAATCGAAGCTTTCGATCAATTCGAAATATTTAGTAGGAAAATCCAAAACCAACTAGGTTTTTCTATAGTGTCAATAAGAACCAACCACGGTAAAGAATTTGATAATGAGGTGCAATTTGGAGAGTTTTGTAATGCCAAAGGTATTACACATAACTTCTCGGTTCCACGCACTCCTCAATCAAATGGTGTTGTCGAAAGGAAAAACAGGACACTTAAAGAAATGAGTAGGACTATGTTGAACGAGCAATCGTTACCACAAAAGTTTTGGTGTAACTCCGTAGATACTTCAACATATATTCTCAACCGAATTCTCATTAAAGCCATTCTAGGAAAAACACCTTATGAACTCTTGAGAGGTAGGAAACCTACTCTTGACTATTTTAGAGTGTTTGGAAGCAAGTGCTTCATATTAAACACCAAAGACTACCTTGCCAAGTTTGATCCAAAGTCATACGAATGTGTCTTTTCAGGTTACTCCCAAAATAGTAAAGCCTACATTATCCTTAATAAACACACTTGGATAAATAAGAAGAAATCTCTCAAACGTGACTTTCGATTGAAACTCCTCCACACCTCTAGACATCACCTTGGTGGATGATGACTTAGATGAAGAAGAAGCTGTCTAGGGCAACCGAAATGAAAAACATAGACAAATGTTATTGAGATGAAAACACTAGAAATTGCAAAATACGTCAATATTAAGGAATCTAGGAAAAACCATCCTTTAGTAAATGTCATTAGGAACCTTAACCTAAAGAACCCTTTGGTCACAAGATCAAAAACATAAGTAACTTTTTTATTTTATATCAAGCTATAGAACCTCAAGTATGTGAATAGGAGGCTTTAGGTATGAAAAGTTGGATGTCGCTATGCATGAAGAATTAAATCATTTCATTGCAAATAACGACGTTGGGGAGTTAGAGTTCCACATAAATAAGAATATGACAATCATAGGAACTAAGTGGGTGTTTAGAAATAAATTAGACGAGAACGGTGTTGTTTCTCGAAATAAGGCTAGGTTAGTTGCTCAAGGTTACAACCAACAAGAGGGCATCGATTATGATAAAACTTATGCCTTGGTTTCTAGACTTGAGTCTATTAGAATATTATTAGCCTATGCTTGTGCCTTAGATTTTAAACTATTCCAAATAGATGTAAAAAGTGCATTCCTAGACGGTTTTATCAATGAGGAGGTATACAAGGCACAACCTCCGGGATTCATTGATTTTGAAAAACCGGATCATGTTTATAAATTAGAGAAAGCTTTGCATGATCTTAAACAAGCACCCAAAGCTTGGTATGATAGATTAAAAGCTTTTCTTATTAAACACGAATATAAAATAGGAATGGTAGATAACACTCTTTTTACTAAGAAGAAAAGTTCAAATCTCATCATTGTTCAAGTATATGTCGATGACATTATATTCGGATCGACTTGTCAAGACATGTGTGATAAATTTGCTAAAATCATGCATGACAAGATCGAGATGAGCATGATGGGTGAACTTAACTTCTTCCTTGGATTACAAATAAAACAAATGGAAGATGGTATCTTCTTTAATCAATCTAAGTATATTAAAGAAATGCTTAAGAAATTTGCTCTAAAAGATTCTAAACCAATGAAAACCCCCACGTCCTCCGATACTAAACTCACGAAAGATGAAGAGTATGAGTCGGTAGATAGTACCAAGTATCGAGGCATGATAGGTAGTTTATTATACCTAACGACAAGTAGGCCCGATATCATGTTTAGTGTCTGCCTCTGTGCCCGCTTCCAAGAGGCTCCTAAAACCTCTCACCTTGAAGCGGTTATGCGTATCTTCCGATACATTAAAGGCACTACGCACTTAGGATTATGGTATCCTAAGGGGACCGGCATAGAAACCGTAGCATATGCCGACTTGATCTTGCGAAGAGATTTGTGGATCAAAAGAAGCACTAGCGGTTTTTGTACGTTAGTGGGATGTTGTTTGACTTCTTGGTTATCAGAAGAAACAAAACCGCTTTGCTATATCCACTACCGGGGGGATAAATAAAAAAAAAAAAAACGAATACGTAAGCGCGAAATGGATGTCAACAAGCACTATGGATGATAACAAGCTCTTCTTTCGTGATATCGACGTACGACTCGACGACATTTCCCATCATGACGACTACAATAGGCGCGATTGACCTTAGCAAAATAACCAGTGCTACTTTCTCGTTCACAATCACATTTGAAATTCTACGCCAATTTCTTCGTGGAAATGTTCAGATAGGAAATTTCTCAATCGTAAATAAAGTGCGTCCAGTCGTCATTTATTGAACGACTTTTTTACTAATCCCCTTAAAAAGGGAATCGTGTTTATAGCTACGCTTGGTTTTAGGAATGCTGGAACACACATTTCATAAATCATATTTGTTCGACTTCTCTTTCTTCTGGTCTTCAATTTTAGTCGTGTTCTATTCTGTGTGTGAAAACTTAATATACTTCATCTGAATTACTTTAGCAAAAATTTTTTATTTCAACGTCATGCAAATTAAAATGTCACTCATCTTTGTAAAAATTTTCTTCAAAAACTTAGTCCAAAACCCTTTACTGAGGGCGGCCCCCATAGCATAGGCGGCCCCCCAATATATTTAGGACCGCCAGATATTATAGGACCGCTATCAACAGACCCCCTTACTTTACACTTAGTCAAAAAAAATTCCAAACCACAAAAACAAACACCCCTCTTCGTGCTGCAAGTGACGAACTTGACCAAAACCACTCAAACTCAAAATCACCTATTAAAACACAAATTGAAGATAAAATCAACACTTACAATCATTCACAACTCTCTTAAAGATCATCAATTGTATGTCAATGTAATTTTTTTTCTTTTAATTTGAGTCTAGGGTTCATGATGAACACCAAAAATTAAAATTGGGGATTTTTGATTTTTCTTTCAATTTCATACAATTAGGACTACTAGGATACAATGTATAACTAATATGCTTCCCATAGACATAGAATTTGCATATATTAGTGAGCTTATAGAAAAATTGATTTTGAACCAAAACCCTGTTTTTTTCTTCAATCATCTCACGTTAGGAACCAAAATAAATTTGTTGTTAAAACGCTTTTCAACATATGCATAATCTGATCTCATGAACAATTTTCGGAAGATACATAATTCATATGTATTTTTTGACATGTTTGGATGAGCAAAATCAAATTAAAGAGTGTTTGGGTTAACTCTTATGATTTTATTTTTAGGTCGAGTTAATCGTTACTCCACATTTGTCATATTTAGGCACACACTAGAAACAATGTCCATACAATACTACAAGTAAATGATAATAAAATGTGACTTCAATACTTTCTTTCTTAGTAATCATGCCTCGCAAATCATCGACCATAAAAATACAAGACACTACATCCCAATAATTTCACATGAATATCGTTCACCTATAAAAGAAAGACTAAGAAACCTTGAAAGTCGCTACATTCATGAGGGTCGGGTGGTTTTTGAGGACTTTGCGAATCTACGCTATGTTCGGTCTTTGTTTAGTTTTCTTAAGTTTGAGTGTCTTCTTGAAATCAATGACCATATTTATCCTCGCTTCATACTTGAATTTTATAGTCAATATTAAATAAACCATACTGACGAAGGTCAAATGTTGATCGAATTTGTAATTCAAAATTAACTCTTTTCTTGCACTCTTGAAGAATTTGCTCAAATTCTTGACATACCTTGTGAGGGTGCTTGTGTCTTTACCGACAAGTGGTCACTTGATGAGTTGGCATATGGTGTTCCTAGGGATGGTCCATACCAAACCAACCCTCCTTCTCCTGATGACATCATTTCGTATATTCAAAATGATAGAGAAGACCAAGTCACTCGCACCCGTCATAGGCAAAAAATTGATGTTCAAGACTATCAAATTCTTACTCGTAAAATTTTGTCAACCCTGAAGCCTTTGGAAGAAATTATCTAAGAAAATGTTTTCTATCTAGGGGGTAATCGGGACCATGTTCCCACGTGTCTTTGTTACATGCTCTATTGTATTGTAAGATTCAAAAAATTCAACCTCGTATAATATATGGCAAAATGAATGGAGTGGGTCACTAAACAAGCTAGGTTAATTTTACCCTATGGTATGTTATTAGCCCGTTTGTTTAAATTAGTCATGAGTGAGAGTCCTGAGTTGGTCAATGAGTCTTATGTCTTGTACGATCGTGTCATGAATCCTCTTACCGCTCAACAAGAGCGAAACACTAGAAAGGATTGTGGCACGAGAAGAGGTTGTCACTCCAATTCTTCTTACTCCGCCTTCGATCAACCATCCTCCTCTCATCTCAATGATGATGATGATGATGATGAAAATGACGAAGGTACCTCGCGTACAAGCACTCCTTCCCCTACTCGTTTTGTTAATTTATTAACAAATGAGGTTCCTCGAGTCTTTCAAAACCTACCAAACATTGACCCTGACATGGAACCATTTTACACCCGCCAAACTAAAATCATCAACCGTCAAGTTTAGTTACGAGATAAGCATCGTGGTGGATTAAGGTCAATTGGGAAAGGCCTCAGGAACTTGTGGAGAAACATGAAGAAATGAGCAATTTGGAAAATTGCTATATGACAATATTAATTCTATTTACTACTTTATTATGATTAAGTACTTAAACTTATGCTATTAGTAGTAACTTAGTACGTAGTACGGCCAATATAACTTGCCTTGGATGATCATTCCATTTTATCATCCTAAACACTTGCTTGCATGCATCTTGATACACTATGGTTACTTATATTATGCATGATTATCTCTTAGTTAATATACCTATATGTGCTTCTTTAATAGAATTTAGGATAGTCAATTTTGTGAATTTGATTATTAGATATTAGATGATCTATGGTGAAATAGGATTGACTGCAAAAGGGTGTCTTTAGGAAACTTTTTCTAGACATGTTTTACAAAAATTTGAAAAACTAAAAAAATTCTTCTCCTTCAGAGAACGGCCCCCATAAATACTGGGCGGCCCCCAAATATATCTGGGACCGCCATGCAATTATAGGACCACCATCAAAGTCACGGGAATTTTACTGTGACTACCTGATTTTCTATGCAGTTGACTATCCTCTCCACTAGACACAGCTATACTTTCTGCATTTTGCTAAACCACTTTTGGAATCTATTTTCTTAATCCTCATGCTTTGCCTCTTCAATCTTATGCTTCCTAATTAAATAAGTCATCCTTTCCACTCTTCTTATCATCTTCATCTTCTTTAAACTCTCCTACCATTGATTCCTGATGTGTCGTTGTGTGGTGTTTATTTATGATAGTTTAAGTTTTAAATTTATATTTTGCCGACTTAACCAAAAACAACACTTTAACGGGCAGTGTACCCGGTCGGTGGTAGATTCATGGTAAGTAGGGTGTCGAACACTTGAAGCGAGGTTAATCTCTCAATTTATTTATATTTTAGTTTATCTAATCTAAGTTAATTCTAATCTAAGTCAAACCTATACTAATCCTATGTTAGTTCTAATTCTAATTCTAATAGGTAAAAGGGGGGTTTCAGCCTGAGAGAGTGGCACGGGTTTGTTGGTGACTACAATCAATTCAAGACACTTTAACCTACGCAAGCAAATTAACAAAAGATAAAAGGGCGGTCGAGCCTTATGATAGAAAACTGTATTAGCCATCATTAATCCGATTAGAAGTTGGTTTGTTTATTCAGTGCAATAATTACTTATCTCAAAGAGGCATATCATTCTTAGACTTAGGCGGGACTTCATCCTAAGACCTAGACACATTAATTCTGTCACAATTAAAGCATTCGCATAAAGCATCCTTATTACTTGATTATAATCTATCTTAGGGATTAAAGCAATGGTGATCTTGTTAAACCCTAGCTCATAGAGACTTTACCCACATACTGCTTAAAGGCAATTTATACTCTAGTAGTCTACTTGTCCAACTATCCAATAGAATCAAAACATTACTTGTTGAATTATCTAGATTCACCTACTAGTCAACATGTTCAATAAACCAAAGGCAATTTCCGTTAACTAGTTAAGCCAGAAGCGTATCCTTAGCACGATTTTAGAAGGACAATACTTGTGATCCTATGATTCTAGATGTATAAATTACTATATGGAGAGCTATCCCGGCATCTAGATTACTTGGTCTGTATCACTAGATCCAGTTGAATGATAGGTCGCATACAAAAGCACGTAAACAAGTATGAATTGATAAACATAAACAAGCATGCAACGATAAATTAAGTAATTAAGATATAAACAAAACCAAACATTTAAATCTTCATAATAACGGCTAATACCCAAAGGTATTAGCCTTCAAATATCATAATTAATACAAGAGTAATTGCTTTAGCCAAGGTAAACTAACCGAGTTAACAAATGATACCAAAAACTAAACGATTACAAAAGTATAAGAAATTACACGTTGTCTTCTATGGATTGGAATGCGTTGCAAGACCTCTTCTGCTCTTTTTCTCCTATGAAAATCGACTAATAACTAAGATGTTAATAACGCTTACGATAAAATTAAACGTTACAAAATTATTATCGTTATATTCCAATTATAAGAAAGTGATAACTCAGCTATGAACAAAAACTATTCATTAAGTATGAGTAGTGATCCAAGAAATATTTTTTCTCTTTCCATTATATTTTTACAAAAGATTTTCACAAAATTAATATACAATAATATTTTCTAATTAGAAGAAAAGTTTCTATTAAAAACTTAAATTGACAATTCAAAATTTTCCTCAATAAAACGGAAGATTCTCACCAGATACACCTTCCCACAAAAAAGACCAAAATTGTGGCGGAGTCTAGGTGGCGGCACCCTTATAGGGCCTGCGGCCCCCTTAATATATGAGTCCGCGGGTCGCCCACAGTGACCGTTAAATTTCTTTTGTTTATAAATTCTGGTTCACCCTTAATAAAAAACATTCCTCTTTGCACGAAATTTTTCAGTCTCTTTTTCTCCCTCTATAAACTTCTTTTATCTCACTAAAAATCTTATTCACTAACATAATTTGATCTTGATTTCAGTGAATCTTTTCCTTATCTTCTTCTATCATCTTTCCTCTTATCAAGTGCAAGGAAGTACACTCGTATTCGCAAGAAACAAAGTGTTGATTTGTAACGATTTCTCTAATTCTAAGTTCAAAATATCTTTTTGGTATTTTCTTGTGTATTTGTGTGATTAGGATATTGTGTAGATCGATAGTGTAGACTTGTGGTGGTGTATTTCTTGTGAAGTGGTAGATTGGTTTAGCTAAGATTAGGACTCGACATTTTGCTTTAGTGTAGGAAATATACGCAAAGCGACGCGAACGGTTTTCCTCGGCTAATTGGGAGTTGATGACATGTGAAATCTCGAGTCGGATACTCAAGGAGTGGAGTAGGGCGAAGAAGTGATTCGTAGCTGAACCACTATAAAATCTTGGTGTCTTGGTTTGGTTGTTCTTTCCTTACTCTTTAAATTATTTATTGTTATCTAAGTTCTAGTTTAGATAGTTATTGCGTGTTCATTATGATTTGATTATAACATATAACAGGATACTAAACATTTTTGAAAGTAAACTTTTAAAACAAGTAAACTATTCAACCCCCACCCCCCCTTTCTAGTTTCCAAAAAGGTATGAGTTGCTTTAATACTTAACACTCGACACAAAAACATCTGGATTTATGACCAAGTGACTAGGAATTTTTGGAATTTTTATGGTGGGTCTAACCTTAAGGGGGTATTTGGGAATGGGTTTATCGGAAAATGGTTTAGTTTTCCCTCGCAACCCAATGTTTCAAACAGCATCATCTCGAAGGAGTCAAGAATAAAATGTGACGTCGTCTAGACCCACTATACAGACAATAAATTTTTATGGTTCTAATTCGATCCATTTTTGTATTGGCTTTAATACAGACCATGAGCAAGAGAGCTAGGAGCACTAGAGGTCAATCCTCTTCCTCCCAAGGAGTATCAATTGAGGAAAAAGTTTGAATGCTCGGGGTATTCGAGAGTGGTGTGCACCAAATGCGCCATGATGCTCTTGCTAGGCTTCGTATTCACTCCAGGGACATCATCGATTAGGATTTCCTCGCCAGCCAAGGTCTTGCTCAAGCCTTCTTCGAGTCCATCAACAAAGACCATTTCTCCGGCCCCCAATGGGTGAACCTCTTCCAAACCAATGAGAATGTCTATCGAGAGTTGGTTCGTGAGTTCTTTGCTTCATTTGAGTTTGATGCCTCTCCTTGTAGGTATGATCCTAATCATTTAGGTGTTAGGTTTAGATTAGGGGGCGAGCAAAAGGAGATTTCTCTTTTGGAACTAGGATGGAGAATTGGTTTGTATTCTGAAAGGAAATTCTAGGAGGTGTTTCTCTAGTGGTTAGAAAGGATTGGGTTTTTGGCCAAACATTAGGCGGTTGATGGGTTTAATGTTGGAAATACGAAAGTGGCCGCCATTAGGGATCCAAGGGTTAAGCTTGCCCATCGTTGCATTGCAACGACCATTGCGGGTAAAAAGGAAAGCACTCATAGGGTCATCGAAATTGACCTATTCTACCTTTATTGCATCTACTCTGATGAGGTCATCTGCAACATTCCATACTGGCTTGCTAAGTACATGGTTAGGATGAGGGAAAAGAGTTTAATTTATGGAGGGATGTTTGTGACTTGGATTGCCCAGTCTTATGGGTTGCTAACCAATGAAATGATGGGGGCATTAAGTGTCGAACCCTCCCCTCATGTCTTCAAAAAGAAATCATTGATCTCAGTGGGGGTTGTCATGGAGCTACATAATAGAGGATGCTTTTGGCCTGCTGCACGAGACGCCATGAAGGAAGATGATGAGGGTGATGAGGCGGCTGGAGGAGATGCGGGTCTGATGCGGTCATTGCAGGACTTCAATAAGAAGTTTTACAACTCCTTAGGCAGAGTACCTAACCGTTGTATTAGTAGTATAGGCAAGACTCGGGGGTTGTTATCATTCTCTGGGGGAATAGGTTGGGAAGGCTTGATCACGGTCTAATAGAATTTTAGGGGTTAAGAGAAGATTATTTTTGTGTTTTTATATTTTATAGAAAGCATGTAAATCTATGGTTTGAGAGATTCGTTTGTTTAACTATTAACTAAACTAATATCTAATCTACTAGTGATAACTTTATGATAATTAAATGTATTTACTTAGTCATGCATTACTTATCAGATTGCTTCTCCTAATCATGTTGCCTTGTCACACTTATGATGATTTGTGTAAGTATTTCCTAGGTCATGAACGGATTACACAAACCCGCCGTCTATTTAATATTCTGTTAGGACAATGCACAAGTAAGGTAGTATGAAGACTATTACAAGGCCCCTAAGAGTATATTAAATGTGTGTGAAATATCTTAAGAGGGATCAACCATATAAGGGGGTAAGGTAGTATAAGACTGTTACCTGATTTTGCCCCCCCACCATTTATCCTTTCTACGCCACTTACGCGTTCCTAGACGTGTCTACTGGATACAGACAAAGCTTAGTTATCTAAACGCATAACGCGCACATTCATCAACAAGAAGCAACATTAATAGGATCTACAATCCGACTTTCATGCAATCATAAGCAAATACAAAAGAGGGTTTAGCCTAGCATGTTTAGGCATAAAGCAAGTACTAAGACGATTATGAAATGCAATGTCATATAGACATAATTGAAGTACCCGCATTTGTTTAGTGATGTTAGTAGTTGAATTTCGGGGACAAAATTATTTTAACGGGGGTAGAATGTAACCTTTGCCCTTTTTTTGTTCTGAATATTTCATTTATAGTACTTTGACTATTTGACCTTTGTCAGTTTATTCAAATTTTATATCGTGTTGACGGTGGTGATTTTGTTGAGAATTATGGTGATTTATAGTTTATTGTGATTAATAATCCCTTTTGGAAGGTATTATTATGTTATTTGTATTCCAGGTGGTTTACCCCGTGAATTTTGAAAAAGGCTGAAAAATGAGTCCGACATGCTCGTTAATGTCCAAATGAGTTTTGAAGGGTTAAAAGTGTAGATATGTCGTGTAAATACTCTAGGTTAATGGAAAAGTATTTTTAAGGTAAGTAAAAATGCTAATTAACTTTGGGGTAAATTTTACGGTTGAGTTTTACGAGTATTTAAGTGATTCCGACACGAAAAGAAAGACCCAAGACCCCTTGGATCCCATGGCCGGTCAATGAAGTCAAAGAGGAGAAAAAAATGGCTTAATTCTAGCTAACTTGTCTAAGAGTGGTGCACATATATGCTTTCCACTAGACCTTTCCATCCATAATTCATTTTTATTTTCAAAAAAATAAAACACACTTGTTTGTGTGTGGGTTCGTCCGCCACCTACACCACCACAACCACCATATATTTTCCAACTTTGATCTAGAACGTGATATTTCGGGTTGATACGAGTATTTGGGTATTAATTTAAAAAACGTTTGGGTTATCCGGTTCGTGTCGAAATCTACATTTTTGAAGATTTTCTTGTAAGTTTTCAAATTTAAATTTTGTTTGTCCTTTTGGGTTTATCTTGATGCATAGATGTTAGTTGTCACACCCCGCCAAGGCGGAAACGCTAGGCGTAAACAAGAATGGATATTATCACAACACATGGTGTCTATATAGAGAATACTAAAATAAAAACTAAAGTAAAGCAAAGACACAAAGTGTCATAACAATACCCAAAACCTAATGGTGTCTTTATTAATGAGAAAGAAGTCTCGTCAATAAATGACATGCAAAACATAATCCAAACAATTCATGCAAACGCATTTATTCAAACAGAAAGCATAAATAAACTCCAAGCATCCTACGATCTCTTCTAGCCACATCGCTCTATCTTAGCACCATTAAGCTCACCTGAAAATGATGCTTAAAACGTCAACATAAAGTTGAGCGAGAATCATAGGTTTACGACATACAACAATATCCAAAATAAACTTTAAATTAGCTGCTTTGTTAATTAAAATGACAAATTATAACAAAAGATCTACAAAACGAGACCGAACGTGCCACGATTCCACTATATATCAAAATAAATATGTGCGCTACATGGCCTCATATTAGCTAACGCAGTCTTACCACCGTTACACCTCGTTTTGCATATTAGGATCCACAATACCAAAACATATCATACACAGGGTAGGCGTACCCATCCGATCCCATATCACAACAACTGGTAGCTTTTATCATCCGATCCATATCTGTAACAAAATTGAGTAGGGGGGCGTTATCATCCGTTCCACTACACATAAACTTACCAACAAAGCTTAAAAACATTTTAACACGACAACAAGACAAGCATCATTCTCACCCCAAAATAACATGAGAAAAAGGGGCTATGAAACTCACCTTTGCTTAGTTTTCCAAAAGATTCCAACAAAAAGCTTCACAAACAACTAGCACAAATCTAACAACAAAATAACTCGTGTTACACGCTACTAAGCCAAAAGATTAATGCACATGTAACAATAATATGATGGATGTGTCTAGGGGTTTAATGTCCCATCATGGGTCACACCGACACCACGCCCAACCTTAACCACTTCATTAACACATTACATTAGACAACTCCTTTTTAATCAAAACTGCAGAATTTTAGTGTGACTTTACGCACCTAAAACCCTTACTTAATGACTCTCATAATTCATACCAAAAATCACACATGATCCCTTATGTGTTTACTAACTACCATGAGATTCTCAAGAGCCATTTACATGCACAAGTACTCCTAAGAAAATCAAACTTCAAAACAGTCCCAATTCGGATCTGTTTGCACACTAAAAAGTTTGGACCTAAAAACCATACTTAGACTCCAAATCAGAAGCTCTCCTTTGGAGGATTTCTAATAGACACATAGAACTAAACTCCTATAGAAGGGCTAAGCTAAATGCTAATTTTATGTGGGGGTTTTTTACCTCATAATCGGACCTAAATATGACTCGTATTTATTGCTTTGACAACTTTTCTTGCAACCAACGTTTGAATGACTTCCCAACCTCAAAAACCTTCAAGGCCGGATGTTATGAAAACTAGACTCTCTGAGCTACATCATAGGCACCGGAAACTTGACAAAAGCTATTACCATCATTGAGATATCAGCCAAACAACACAGCCCTAAATTCTGCCCAATCTAAATCAAATTCAAACGCGAATTAAGTCTAACCAATTACATCCATAAGCTTCTAATTAAACCCTAGTCATTATAACATGATTATTATATCATTAATTTACTGATTTTACAAAACCCTAATTCCATCATATTAATTATTACATGATTAAAGATTAATAATTAACAAAGATTAAGTAAAACTTACCTTAGAACTTGTTTTCTTCACAAAAGCAAAAACCCTAATTTTTTTTCTCCTCTTTTCTTCTTTGTTCGACCGGTTATACAAGGGGGGAGGGTTGGGATTTTATTTTGTATTTATAGGCCCCCAACTAATTATAGATTAGATCTAATTAGTATTTGTTTCCTTTTAAAATTCCTTTTTTCTTTCTTTTTCCTCTAAAATTTGTTTTTTACTATTCATGTATAAAAAAAATATTTATTTTTTAATTTCTTAATTATTTGCTTTACCTTAAGTTTTTATAAAAACCTAATCTTATTTGAGCATACCTTTTTGCGTAAACGCAATTTACTAGACCTTTAAAAATAATTAACTTTTCATTTTTATTTAAAACATACATTTCAAAAAAATAGAAATTTCATTTTCTTCTTATATTCTAACTTACTAAGAACCTAATCTCATCCTAATATTACTAACACATAAATACGTATACGTATAATTACTTACACAATTAACGCAAAACCGCTTCAATCACCAAAATCATTTCCTTGTCACCAAAAGTGAACGAAATGAATTCCACAAAATCCAACACAAATCCAATCCCAATGAGACGATCACACTCAATGGATGATTTATCCCAATCTCACATATCCCACACAATAATAAACACGTATTATAAACACATATTAACATATATCCCCATACATATAGAACAAATATTTAGGTCAACACTACGCTTTGACCAACCTGCTCAAGCAACGGTTGTCGAATTAGTTGTACAAGTTGATTGTCGTGAAAATTGATTTTTTGAAACGAAACGAATAAAAAGAGTGTGTTTGGTTCGTCGGATAAAAAAAGAAAGGATGGGGTTTATGTAGTTTTGATGTTGTGGTCATGATGTTTGAATAACATATGTTGCTAGATAACTTATTTTTGATAGTAGCTTGTATAGCTTATTCGGACTTATTTTTAAGCTATTTCTTGGCTTATTTTAGGCTTAAATGCCACGTCACCTTTCCAAAATCACTAGGAAAGTGATTTTGACTATTTTTGTGTTATGGCGTATGTTATCGTTGTGGCAATTTTTTGGCTTATGGTTAGTTAACTTAATGCGCGATACGTAGGCTTATTTAGTTATTTTCAAGCTTAATATAGTATTTTGGAGCTTATGGATCTAACGACCCCAATAAGTCCTATTTAATAGCGTGGCTTAATGGGAGGGCTTATTGTGGTATTCGGAATTATTTTTCTACTTATTAGTATAAGCTTATGTATATAAATGGACCTTGGTTTTGGACTTGGATCGTATTTAGATTTTTAATATTTAAAATGGACCCTTATTGGGCCTTAAAGCCCAATAAACAATATTTAGTCGTTATAAGAGTTTTGACGGACTTTTAAAAGTGAAAATTTATTTACGAAGTAATATTGAACGATATTTTAGAAAAACATTTTAGTAAACGTTAAAGATTGAGATTTTGTAATTTTGTCAAAAAGTGTCGAATTGATAAAAAGTGTTGAAAATAAGGTTTGAAACCTTGGAAAACGTTGTATGAGCGTACGGGTCATGTCGAAATTTCGTAAAAAGTTTATACTTAGAAATTTTACCTAAAAACATGATTTTTGAATTTTAAATAATAAAATATTATTTAATTATTTTATTTATTTAATAAATTCACTAAAAGACGAAAAATATAATTTTTCTCGAAACTTCTCAAATATGTTTATTATGAGTAAACGTTCCATTTTCAACTCTAATATGATTATTTTCACGGTGACTAAGGTTACCGAATGGACTTACCGAGATATATTTATAATTATTAATTATAAATATTTACGTATATTACTTATCTATTTCTCTAAATAGTATAAGTATGTATTATTGAGTAATGGGATTGATATGATTGTTGGGTTATGTCGTCAACCATCACACCACTAAATTGTTATGAGTAATTGTACAACGCGTCTAAACTCTATGCATCAAACGTGAAGATTGTTTTGGAAATGGATGATTAAATTGGGACATTAACTGGACTAGGTCGTGTGCGGGCGTCGTTGCATTTGCTTGTGTGATTGAGATTTGGTTGCTAAAGACTTGCTTGAGGTGAGTTCTCGCTTGCCCCATTTTACTGTTTTTCTGTTGGGGAAAAAGATTACTCAAATGTGTTGTGAAATGTTTTGAATTGATTTATGCGAAATGTGGTTATGTTTTTGGGACAAGATATGTGCGTATGACTGCTATGTGAATATTATGTGTTGTATGATTGTTTGGATCGGATAGGTACGCCTACCCAGTATTTGTGTGATTATTAGAGCGGATGGGTACGCCTACCCTAGTTTGTGTGTGGTCATGTCCTAATTTTAGTGCTCCAGCTGGTAGGCCCTTTAGGTGTGTAAGTGAAATATGGTGATTGACTAACGGGAATGCTATGTCTTGGATTGTTTGCATATATTCACTGTATTATAGCAACTACTGTCTTATTGTTTGATATATTGGCAACAGCTTTTCGGTCTTAAGGTCAAAACCTACGTGATCACCAACATTATTGTTGACGTTTTTCGAGTCTCATTTTCAAGTGAAGTGAAGAGGAATAGTTTGGGGATGTGTGATAGCAGGCTTAAAAGATCTCGTAGGGTTTTCATGTGAAGTTTTGCTTTCCCGTTTTTTTATTGGCTTTAGTATTTGGAAATTTTGGTTTAAGTTTGGATTTGGACCCATGTGAGGGCTTTTGGATATTGTAAGAGTTTGTGGATTTTGTAAGAATGATTAGGGACATCATCAGAGGTTGTTCGTGGCTTGATGGTCTTCGTACCACTTAAAGTTTCATGCATTGTAGTTTTTTCTTTTTGTATCTTGTGTTATGATTGATCATTATGTTTGCATTCCTAGTTTTCGCCATTGTCGGTTGTGACAAAAAAACGACCTTTAAAGCTGCTACAAAGAATAGGGTTCGTCTACCCAAAAAGTTTTACAAAAGATACACATTAAAACCCATAAAATCGGTTTTTGTTTATTTTAGATAGATATCACTGCGACGACGTCGTGTTGAAGTCCTGACGCCGTCGCTACGTGGATGATTCTAGATCCTCTTTAAGTCAGCCACGTCCTGACGTCGTCGCTAGATCTCTGACGCTGTCACTGGATAGATTACGACGGCGTCGCTTTGTGCCTGCGACGCCGTCTCCACGCTCTATATGCACAACTTCTTCATGGATTTGGTGTAGGTTTGTAATCTTGTCCGTTTCTTCTCCAAATGAGCCCAAGTCATGTGTATTTCCTCCAAATGCCATCCAAGTGCTAAAAACCTGAAAACAAACAATTAAGCACAATAATCTGGGCATATTTGCATGATTTAGGATGTTAAATGACCCCGAAATAGTGTATAAAATGACACCTCATTAAATACCTCTACACTTGGGATTTACTTATCCTCAAGCAAATGGGCTTTTCTACCTAGACAATAACAATATGAGGGTCATTTAACCTACTCTTTAAAAGCATTTTACAACACAACCTTCTAGACCTCGTAATTAAAAGCACGAAAAGTATATACTAGCACGTCACATAAGTGTTTGGGATTCTCTCTTTCACTCGGGTGTATAATAAATTATAACAACTACGGGGAAACGGAAAATCAACACTCATTACCTGTCATAGCATATAAATTACCATAGGCTTCTTAAAGGATCAAACCTCCACCGCTAGGCGCAAGCATTATTCATTACTGTCAAAGAGGTCTTTTAAAGGGTTGTTGGGTGTAGGTGTAAGATAACATTAACAGAAACTGAAACGGATGGGATACATTTGGGTGGTGACTTTGGGTGAATTTGGAGTGGAAGGGTTAGCTAATTATTTATACAAATACACGTTGGTTTGGTTGCTAAACCAATAAGACTCTTTTATGACAAAAATTTACAAAACTCTACAAAAATTACACTTGATGTGTCATTGTGTGCAGTGGTAAATTATGATTCAAAGTTTTAAATTATTTATTTGCGATACTTAACAAAATAACCTTTATGAGCAGTATACCCAGTCGATGGGAGTTTCGTGGTAAGGTAGGGTGTCTCGAACACTTGGAGTTGAAGTTAAATCTTTAAAATATTAATACTCTTAATTTTTCTAATTAAGTTAGGGGGGGGGTCTAATCTATACTAAAACTATGCTTAAACCTCATGTTAATCCTATTCTAATGGATAGGGGGAACTTTTAGTCTGAGAGACTGACAAGGTTTTGTGGGTGACTAAAATCCAATTTCAAGACATTTCTTTAACCCATGCAAGCAAAAATAAACAGAAGATAAGAGAGGCTCTAGTAAATATAAGAATCCGTATTAACATTATTTAATCCAATTCTGAACGTGGTTCGTTTATTAGTGCAATGATTACTTATCTCGAGGCAACATATCATTCTTAAGACTTAAGCGTTACTTCTTCCTAAGACCTAGATACGTAGAATTCTATCACAATTAAACGCATCCGAATAAAGCATCCTTATTTGCTTATTATAATCTATCTTAGGGATTAAGGCAATGGTGATCTTGTTAAACCCTAGTTCATGGAGACTTTACCCACTTACTGCTTAATGGCTCTTTATAAACTAGTAGTCCACTGTCCGAGTCTTTACCAATTGATTAGAATGTACTCGTTGCTACCAAGGTCACCTTATGGCTCAACTAAGCTCACAATCAAAGAGCAAAGATTGGTCAATATTTGTGATCCTATGATTCTAGATATATAAATTGCAATATAAAGAGCTATCTCGGACTCATAGCCTACGCCCAAACAACACCGAAGTTGCAGCGCATTAAATATGTAGGACTAGACCCAGTTAAATGATAGGTCACATACTTAATCATGTAAACAAGTATGATGATAAACATAAACAAGTAACTCAATGATAAATTAAAAAATCGAGATAAACAAACCAAACATTATGATCTTCATAACAATGGCTAATATTCAAAGGTATTAGCCTTCAAACGTAATAATTAATAATAAAGTAATGATTTAGCCAAGGTAAATTAACCGAGTTAACGAATGATACCAAAAACTGAACGATTACAAGAGTATAAGAAATTACACGTTGTCTCATATGGAATGAATCACGTTGCTCGACCTCTTCTGCTCTTTTTCTCCTCTGAAAATCGACTTTCATGGTTTAGGTATCAAGAATATGATTTAGCACACTTAAAACTCGTTTATGAGTTTTCTGTTTATAAGGTCTGAAGTCGGTTTCGTTACGGTGTATCCAATGTGTTGGATACGGCATATTGGGGGTTTCTTAGATTAGGGACCACATTTGATATCTTCCAGAATATTTTATTCCCATATAGCTTGAATACGGCGTATTGCCTTTCCTAGATACGGCGTATTAGATCTTGTTTCCTTCGTGGTCTTGGGGAGTGCAAGCACAGATACGCCGTATCTTCGTTGATGGATACGGCGTATTGGTCTTCAGAACAGTAATCTTCAAAATATCTTCGTTTAAGCTCCAGAATGCGTGCCTTTTAGTTAACTTTCACCAAGTACTCCATAAATACTGCAATTCTCAAATATAAACGATTAAGTAACAATTCTTTGCAATAATTATACAAAATGGGTGAATTACATGGGATAAATGATGCTATAAAATAGACGTTATTTGATGTCATCAAATATCCCCCCACTTGAATCTTACTTGTCCTCAAGTAGCCTTTAGAAGTTTATAAAAATTTATCCCTAAGGATTTTTTTTCGTTTAAGGATTTATTTGATCTATTACAAGTACACAACCAAACACCTCACGAAATAGGAAGATGAAAACACTCAAATCACTAACTCAATCTAAGGTGGTAAACTTGTAACTATTCGTCAATGCTCTGGTACTCTGGACTCAAGTATTTCTATCATAGGCTTGGCAAGGATACACATCTCCACCACTAGAGCTAAGGAGTAACAAGTTTATAAAGGTAAAATAGGTTTTTTATAATAAGGCTTAGGGTTGATTACTCTAACTAATCTTTATCGATACCAATATTCCAGGAGGGCGACAAAGACCACACATACACACCTGTAACGACGGGATAGACACATGTGACTGCTCACTCCCACCTCGAATAAGCTAAAGAGTAGGACTAGTAGAGTAATATAGGGTATGGATCTTCTAACTTTCACCAATAGTAATAAACCAACAAGGCAGATGGACATGCATACATGCCGTATAATGACGAAATAGAATCACGCTCGATCACATACTCATTCAGTTAAAACCAATGGTTAATGATTAGGAAAGGAGAAATAAGTTTTGATTTTATATGTTAATAACAAATTTACAAAACAAATAGACTAGATCCAAGATATAAGTTGCTAGATACTTTTTCCTGACCTTTAACATGATAAAGGAACACATACTATTTTACAAACGTTCTTGTTCATGATCAAAAAAACAAACCATGTTGGCGTTTTTTCCTGTAACGGTCAACTTTCACATCATTCCATACTTAAAATTTTTACACGACAAGTGGCGATATCTACCACTTTATTCAATACTCTACATCGTTGATTTTTAAGACGTATCAACGAATAATTGATCTTTTATATAATTCCTTCGGTCTAAGATCTTGCGATTATCTCCAAACTTTCCTTCTCTTTTTTTGTTGCGATTTTTCTAATTTTTTTGATTTTTTTCATTTTTTGTTTTTATACACTATCACTACCGAAAACTCGGCATGTAATTTTTATCTCTTACGATCATAATAACTTCCGGATAATTCCTTCGTAATTCATATATCCTCGAAGTACCAATAATGATTGTAAAATACATGAGTTTGAGATTTATACATTCTCATTTGCAATGTGCAAATTTCTTCCCAACCGTACCAAAGATAGAAAATTGACACAAGACTCGGGAAATACATACTTTACACTTTAAGCTAACAGGATAGGCTAAGGTGTAAAGGTGTAACGAAACAGATAGTTGGTGTAATTCCTAAAGGATTGGCTCTACTGGTTGTTCTAGGGGTATCTTACTCTTAAGATAAGAGTAAACAAAGGGTTTATACGGTGGTTAACTAACCAGTGTAGTTAGTTAATAAAACAACATGTAAAGGCTTTTTGGGTGTAATCCTAATATTTTACCAATTTAAACAAGTTACTCAATCTAAATCCATAGTACTCATTATTGTGGTCTCGAATAGATATACCAAGCCAAGTTCTAAAGTCTACAACATCACCGACACACTCATATTTTTGTGGAATTTGGGTAAACGTTTTGGAAACGTATAAGGTTAAATCCTCACAATATCTAACAAGGGTTATTGTATGCAGGTTATATATCAAGTAATTTCACAAAAGTATGCTTGAAATTTTTTTAAATTTGAGCATAATTTAAGCATTTTAGTGTGAAAAATAGGATAAGTGTCATTCTAATTCCTATTCCCCTACTTGAATTATATAATGTCCTCGTTGTATAGTTAAAACATTAAATACGGGAATTAACAGAATTAGAATGAGAAACTCCCCTAATGTTTTACTCGGTAGATTCTCCATGTAGGTTTATGAGTAACAATGTGTTGAATAGTCGTCTTGAAGTTTCAAGACTCCAACACTTCTAGATTTCCTGGTCGTAGATTCTCCACCAACATTGTCGATTTATTTTCTACGAGGTCTTGTGCAAATTATAAGAAAAGAATGCATTTCTATCTTGGTATCTACGGTTAATTTAAACTAAACTAAATACTAAATACGGGTCAGTCTGTTGAATACGCCGTATCATGTGCATAAATACGCCGTATTGACAGAACTGAAAATAGTGTTTTTAAAGTGCATAAAAATAAAGGACTGATAACGTCCAGACATTCAATATGCCGTATGTATAGAGCGGATACGCCGTATTGATGTCTTGAAATACAGACTCGATAAAAATAAATAACAATCCGGGTTGTCACCCGGGAAGCACTTTTGTTTACAGCGAAGTCTTTAAGTTAGACTTTTTTCCTTCAGCTTTCATACGGTGCGTGTCACCTTCCATCCGTTGTTCTTTTTCTGAAAAATTTCTTGGTAGATTTGAGACATACTTTCTTTGTTTCTTTCCCACGCATCATATTCACATCTTCTTATAGCAATGTATTCTTCGTTTGGTCCAAGTGAATATTTTATAGCTTCAAACTTTGCTGCTTTGCATACCCTTTTTTTGGTTGCTCATCATTAGAATTGGATGTATTGATGTATTTGCGTTTCGTCTGACCTTGTTCATCACCAATGTTGTTCTTTTCTTGAATATTTAGATAAGGCTTGAAGAACGAGTCAGCGATGATGTCATTACTACTTAAGATGTTGTCATCCATTCATCCTTTATTCCAACCTCCATTCAAGGCGTGGAATAATACTTTCTTAGTTCTTCCATCCACTTTCATATGATTTTCGAATGATGAATTTACTCGTGATATGAATTCAAGTGGATCAATTCCTCAGTTATTTCCTTCGTCTAACATTTCTTTTTCTCCATCGTATGATTCGGGGTAGAATTTACAGAAAAATTTCTCAACAAGTTCTTCCCAAGTGGTGATTTTTCCTTCTCCCTCATGTATCCACCATTTTCGTGCATCATCAGCCAGTGAGAGGGGGAAAATCTTCATTCGTAATTAATAGGAGTCCATTCCAAGAATATTGATTAAATCAAGCACTTCAAGCACCATAGCAATGTGGTCCACCACGTCTTTATGATGTATTCCGTGGTATGCATTATCTTGTAATTCCGTCAAAAGTTCCTTGTTGAGTTCAATGTTCGTATCATTATTGATATTAGTAATAGAAAGATTTGATTCAGTTTGGGCTTTCTCCATCCATTTATTAAGAAGCAGTTTTGCCATGACTTCTTGTAGTATCTTCTTCAATCAACTAGCTCTGATAAGTATGATCTATCACAAAGGTAAAAATATCAGCAGGATTTTCTCTGAAGAAAGATAGAAAAAATTAAGCATGAAAATCAAACACGAAAATTAAGCTTCTATTTCAGATGATCGATACGCCGTATTCAATAGAAGTGAATACGCCGTATTAATCTGTTGAGAGAATACGTTGTATTGGATAGAAAGTTGGATACGCCGTATCCAATGGAAGTGGATAAGTATTGAATTCAATTGATTAATGTTGACTACATAGTTAGAAACATATTGAATACTTAGTTATGGTATTCAATATGGTTGACTAGATATGTTAGGAAAATATTGTAAACCCTAATGGACTTCTTGGTGTATAAAAGAAGGTCCAGGGTGTAGAGTTAGACAATAGAATTACAATCCATACAAGTTTAGTGAGTCATATAGAAATCTGTAACCTAGGCAGATTCAAGTTATAATACAAAGTGTGAGTTTGATATAAGATTTCTTGTGTTTTATTAATATTGTTCTTCTTAGCATTATTGATTAGTTTTCGCATAATCAATAGTGTTCAATCAGTGTTTCATTATTGTTACTCTAGATTCATCTTTGCAAGCTAAAGGTTCTAGATCTATTCAAAAAGGGATCCAACACCCCGCAAGAGAGAAAGGAAAAAAGCATGAGCTTAATCGCTGAATTAGGCACATCCTTGTATTTGATTATGGAAGTTCTTTTGTTGAACCAACGGATGTGGTCATGAGGATTGTCTTTCTCGAGTCCGAAGAATTGGTCCGAAGTCATCATATTAATGAGACTATGCTTGAGCTCAAAATGCTCAACAAGAATTGGTGGAACCACGATTGCCTCCGCATAACCCTCGGTGGGTGCACGGAGCAATTCTGCCATAGTACGTTGATTGGCCATCGTAACTATGGGAGATTCTTTAAGAGAAAAAGGTTGTTATGAACGTCTACGGTTATGACGTTTCGGGTTTGAAGTGGTTGGATTAGAAGAAGAATTACCAACGAGATTAGAATAAGAACGAGTGTGCATGCACTAAAAAGATTAAAATAAAAATATTTTTGGTTTTTCAATTTATTTCACAATTTATTTTAATGGACAAAACGAGATCGAATAACTTAAACCAATAATCGACAAGCTTCACGGTAGCTCTTTAAAAGAAAAACGCACAAAGGAGCGGAGGAGTAGGAAAGCGCGAAGCTATTAAAAACCTTTCTCCTTTAGGGTCGTAGTTCCTCGGAACAACCCTCCTTATACCCCTCTTAGAGTTTGTTAAACTTTTAAAGGTGAGCCGTACCTCGCAAGTGACACAAAGGCAAGTTTTGAATCTTTTGTTTGGGAACTTATTATGATAATTCTCAAGATGCAAGCATTATATTGATGATGGATTTTATTTCTTGATTAAGGACAACAATTTTTTATGTTTTTGATTTTTTTTTCTTGATTTTATCTTATACTAATACTAATAAAAGAAAATGAAAAATATTTTTGTATTTTTGTATTTTTATAAATACAAGAAAATATTCACAAATGGGAATGATAACTTCACGAGGGAAGGGTCTTCAAACGTAGACACGAAAATCGTAGCACACCTCCCCGGCAGCGGCGCCAAAATGACCGTAGTTAAATTCAACCTTTTAATTATATAAATATATAATAAATATATAAATAATAAGGCTAAAGTAAGTATTCCGAGAGGCTTTTAAAAGATTTGTTTCTATCCAAAACAAAATCCCTCAAAAATCTACCCGGGTCGTTGTCCTAACGAGGTGTGAATTGAAAATCGGAGAACGTTTGTAATCGCGCATTTGAATGGTTAAAGGGTTTTTGGATTGGATTACTAATTCTACAATTAAAATGAAAAAACGATTAAAGAAAACCTAAAAACGAAAGCTAAAAATGATTTAAACCTAAAAACGAGAACGGGACCCAAATCCCGTTCTTTAAAGAATGAAATTTTGAAATTTTAACCCTATGGATGCAAAATTAATTTTCCAAAATGCTAAATGATAAAATAAAATTTTTAAAAAAAGAATTATATATTTTTTATTTTTTTATAATTCAATATGAATTAAAAACACTTTTAAAAAGAAAATTTATAAAAAATACTAAACGATTTTGGAAAATTCTGAAAAAATACAAAAAAGTAGTTTAAAGTGTGCTAGATCTAGGAATATTAAAATGGGTTTTAGTGCTTATTGAAATAAGCACTAAATAAGCAGAAAAGTGCTTATGGCTTAAAAGGGGCAAAATGACTATATAAAGAAAAGGCTGAGTAGGGCTAACAGATAGCCCTACTGGTGCCGTTGGTGAGTGTGTGTGTTTGTGAGACTTCTATGTGTTAAAGGGGAGGTCCAGGGTTCGAATCCTTAGGCCTCCCTTTTTGGAATTTTTTTTTTAAACTTATAAAGCATTCAATAATAAGCAAGTTTATAAAAGACGACTTTTTACAAAAATGGGAAATAAGCACAGAAAAAGGGGAAATAAGCTAACAGTTTCACTATCTTACACTAAAGCATATATAAGCTAAATGAATTATGCGGCTTCGCCAGTAGGGCGGCTGATACGTCGAGCATATGTCCCTTCTACATACCGGTTGCACAGTACGAGTATAAGAGCTCCCGAACCTCCATAGCAGCAGAAAGTATCCATAACAAACTAGTCCAAACAACCCCCACCTCCGCATGCCCTCCCCCCATCCCCTCCTCACCACAGACCCCGAGCCCCGCCACCCCCACCCTCCAGCCCCCCCCAGTGTTGCGCTGGCGCCGCCGTCACCCTTGCGCCCCCCTCCGTGATACTCCTGTCATGTCGCGCCTTTTAAAGGGGAGGTCAGGGGGCTTCGAAAATCTTTTAGGCCTCCCTTTTGGAATTTTTGTAAACTTATAAAGCATTCTATTATAAGCCAAGTTTATTAAAGACGACTTTTTACAAAAATGGGAAATAAGCACAGAAAAAGGGGAAATAAGCTAACAGTTTCACTATCTTACACTAAAGCATATATAAGCTAAACTGCTAGGCTTATAAAGGCAAAATAAGCTAAGGGCTGAACTAAATAAGCTAAGACAGATGATGTCCTACACTAAATAAGCAAGTCTAAGTAAAAATAAGCAAAGAAAAGCAGACTAATAAGCAAGAAAAATCAAATAAGCTAAATGGCTAATCAGACAAGCAATCAGCCTTGGGGACAACCTTTGGGCTTAATTTTAAGCACCAAAAAGGGAATCTTATGGGTTGGGGCTTATACTAGCTTAAAGATTAGCTTAGTGGCCTTCTAAAACAGCAAAAAGAATAAAGTTTGAAAAACAAATAAGCCTTGAAAAAGGGCTTAAGAAAAGTGCTTTTTCACTCAGCATATGCTGAGTGGTTTTTTTTCAGTTTTAAAGGGCAAAATGCAGGCCTCAAAATAAGCTAGAAAATAAGCTCCAAATTCAAAACTAAGTTAAAACAGATGGAGTGTGACACCAAAGGCGCTTATGCTCAAAAATTTAAAAGCTAAAAACTATTTTAAGTATCTGAAAATTGAAAATGAAAAAGGTAAGTTTTAGACTAAAAATTGACTTGAAAAAGAGTTGACAGAATTTAACAAAACAAAGGCATACTAAATGAAAACTTGACTACTGCATTTAGGACTTAAAGACAACACAAAAAAAACTAGTTTTAAAAGTAGGTTTTAAAGGCTGGACCAAATAAGCTATTGAAACTGCTTTGGAACCATAGATGTGAAGACCAAATAGGAAAAACTTTAAATCAACCCTTAAGACCTTGAAATTCTTGAAAGTAGCTTAAAAATGACTTAATAAGGCTGGTACAAGCTAGCCAAGTGACCCAAATGGCTTTTAAGACAGATTTGACCCACTTTAACCTCTTGACCCAAACACCCCTTTATCTTTGAAAGTTCTATTTTAGGACAGATTAACAAAGGTTTAAGTATAGGTTATTGAAAACAGATATTAAACATGCAATGTTAAGCTAAAATAAGCAAATTCAAAACAAAGTTAAGCACTTAAGCTAAGCAAATGGAAATAAGCAGTTTAAAGGGCAAATAAAATCAGATTAAGGCAAAAACTCAAACAAAGGACAAATAAGCATTAAGTAAAGACAAATAAGCATAAAACATTAATAATAAGCAAAAATGGAAAAAGTGAGCTTACAAGAGTCCAAAGCTTAAGGCATGACAATAAGCTTTCAAACAACTTATAAACCAACCTATATGCTTCTCAAGAAGCTCTAAACCAAGGCCATCCAAGATATACCTTGCTCCTTTTGCTTTGACAGTTTCTCTTTTTTTGTGATTTTTTTATTCTTTGAGAGAAAAGAAAACAAGCTTTCAAATAAGTTTTGAATGACTCAAAATCTTATACAAAGGCTTATAAACAGTATTTAAATGATAAGTAAGCTTAAATGACAATAAATAAATAAAACAGTAAATTTCATTAACTTAAGAAAAGGTACAGTGCAAGTATTTAAAAGAAAGATATTTAAATGACAATAATTAAAGAAAAACAGTAAATTTCATTAACTTAAGAAAAGGTACAGTGCAAGTATTTAAAAGATAGATAATTAAATGACAGGTAAATAAAAATGCAGTATTTAAAATGGTACAAATTGTTAATACAAATGCATCCCATAAGACCAGAAACAGTAACAAATCCGTAGATCAAAAGAATCATACTCAGAAACCTGGTAGGCAGATCTTTACAGGACATAGGTTTTCTCCTAATAAGACTTCCGCTCATACAGAGTGTGGAGACGGCGTTGTGAGTTTCAGCGACGACGTCAAGACGTTTAAAGCTACGACGTCACATTTTTAACGAGGGCGTCAGAATGTAGTCGACCTAAAGAAACCCTAAAAGATTCGGCGTCACAAGATAAAGAAGACTATTCCAGACTTGCGCACGAAGTATGCAATATTGTTTTGATCTTAACTCCTTCATACGAACTCGGATTCTGACGATTCAACAGCCCACGCGATCATAGCGAGATCTACAACTTTGTGAAATATGACGACGCGACGGTGTTAGGATTTTTCCAAACGGCGTCGGAAGTGTCTGAGTTAGGGATTTTCCTATAAATACAACTTATAACTTCGTTTTCTGTAAGCTTGAAACCCTAAAACCGATTTTAGGTTACTTTGGAGGTTGTTTTCTCTTGTTTTTCATGGTGTAATCCCATCCTATAACATCATATGATTCCGGTTTGTCTTATCAATATCCCTTAACATGATGAATCCCAATCACATGATTATTATGTCTTATCGTTTGATTTATACCATCCTATAACATCATATGATTCCGGGTTTGTCTTATCAATTCCCTTAACATGATGAATCCCAATCACATGATTATTATGTCTTATCGTTTGATTTATGCTATGTTAGGCTAAATCTATTTTGTGTTTGCTTAGATGTAACAACCCCTAGATATGTGTGTATGTTTATAATGATGAATCATGGTATGATTATTAATATTATGCATGTTTGATCGAAGATCCATGTGTTTACATACAAGAATCGTTAAATTAATTGGTAATAAACTAGTATTACATGATTAGGCAATCTTAACATGGAATTGGTTTATTCTTGGTCATTTAGCAATCTAAAGGCCTTAAAAACTTGACTTAGCAACCTAAGCTTGGATAAGTTAGTTAGCGATTTATACGTAAGCGTGTGTTAGTTAGTCAAAAAAGCAACCTCTAGGCTAATTAGTGATACTTGGCAACCTAAGACCACATAGGTCGAATTGTGTATGATATTGGTAGTCCTAATGTTTTATGCTTATGTTTATGTCCGATTGAGCAACCTCATAGACATTGGCCATAGGTATAAAAGGGCGAGGGGATGTGAATGCTTAACCAAGCCATTTAATATTCATCATAGAACCGGTCAATTAATTATTCTTCAAAATTAAACACACATATTTAGGGGGCGTGAATTCTAAGTGAACACATTTTGCTTCTCTTGAGTTTTCTTTAATTCGTTCTTATTTTATTGGTTGTTTTATCTTTATTGAAGTAGTTTAAGTTAGTCAAAAACCCCTCTCTCAATTATCAAATTTTCTTGCTTTCATAAAATACAAAAGCACAAAAATACTCCTCCCTCAATCCTTAGACCTATTCGACATACTCTTCGAGCCTATCTCACTATTCCCCTAGAGAACGATCAATCCCTCGGATTTACCTATACTACACTACAACGGTTAGGTCCACTGCCTAGGAGGATTGTAAAACTTTTGTGGTTTTGCAAAATTCCGCATCACTTACTAATTAATAAGGGTTTGGGATCCCAATGTGAGATCCTAAATTATTACCTTAATGGGTGATTAACAAAGTTTTCCAAATTTCTTTTGCCGTGTTACACATAAAAATTCTTTCATATTCTTTTCTTGGCAAAGCATTATAAATAACCATTTTGGCTTCATTATTTTTCACAAGCCTTTTTTTAAGTTCATCACTTTGTTTTTCAAAAGGGACAACCTCATCAAGTTTGGTTTCTGGATTTTGAATAATGGGTTGAAAATCACCGTTAGTAATAACATGCCAAAGATCTAGATCTTTTGATTTAACATATGTCCCGAATCTATTTTTCCAATAAATAAAACTATCGCTTTCAAAAAGTGGTGGTCTTTGCATAGATTTCCCTTCTAGATATTTGTCGAAATCCATAGATCGATCCAAGCTTTAAAAAACAATATATTTTAAAAATCTTGAGTGACCTTGCTCTGATACCAATTGTGGAAACTAGAACGGGGGTTGAATAGTTTACACGTTTTAAAAGTTTACTTTCATAAATGTTTAGATCCGAGTTATATGTTTAACCAATTCACAATATGAACAAGCAATAACTATCTAAACTAGAACTAGATAACAACAATAATAATGTAAAGAGATAAGGAAAGAAACAACCAAACCAAGACACCAAGATTTTATAGTGGTTCAGCTACGAAGCACCTTTTCTCCCTACTCCACTCCCTGAGTATCCGACTAGAGATTTCACTATGTCAACAAGCTTTCTTTAGGCGGAGAAAACCGTTTACACGTCGCTTGCGTTATTTTCCGACACTAAGCTAAATGTCGAGTCCTAATCTTAGCTATAACCAATCTACCACTTCACAAGATATACACACTCACAAGATCTACACTATCGGATCTACACAATATCCGAATCACACAAATACACAAGATAAATACAATAGAGATTTGGTACTTAGAAGAAAGGAGGATAGATCACTAATTAACACTTCGTTTCTTGACGAATACGAGTGTTCTTCTCTTGCACTTAAATGAGAGGGAAGAGATGAGAAGAAGAGATTAGATCACTTGAAACAAGATCTAAGTATGTTAGTGATCAAAGAAGTTATAGTTAGAGAAAGGAAGGTTTAGAGAAAGGAAGATCAAGACCTGAAAAATTTCGTGCAAAGAGGAATTATTTTCTGCTAGGAATGGAGCAGTATTTATAGGCAGGGGGGGCGGTCCCGGCGGTCCCTTATATATAAGGGGGCCGTCAGGCCTATAAGGGGGTCGCCGCCTAGACTCCGCTCCCTTTTTTGTCTTTTTGTAGTGAAGGTTGTATCTGGTGTAGAAGCTTCTGTTTTGGGGGGAAAATTTTAATTTCAAATTTGAATTTTAAATTTTAAGTTTTTAATAAAACTTTTTATTTTAATTAGAAAATATTTTGTAAAAGTATTTTTGAAAAAAATACTTTTGTAGAATTAAAAGTGAGGATTAAGAGAAAAATATTTTCTTGATCACTAATCATGCTTAATTATTTTGTTTGTCCATACCTTAAGTGATCACTAATCTTAGAAATGAAATTTTACATTTAATAATTTGTAGACGTTTATTTTTATTGTAAACGTTTTTACATTTTGTTATTATCAAAACATTGAGAGGTAAAAAAATATAAATAACGTTTTAGGCATTATTTGTATTAACAATCTCCCCCTTTTTGATGATGACAAAATATAAACTTATTTTAAATAAAATTAAAGATGTCAAATTATTAAATGAGTTATGTTTCATTTCTCCCCTTTTTGTCGAATTCAAAAAGAATGATCGTCGAGTTGTTGAAGGAAGAAAGAAATCGACGATATCAAGACTCCCCCTTGATGTAAGTTGCCTTCGGGGAACCAAGGGATCGATCTTACGATAATTGTTTTGCTACAAAACAAAGTTAGAAGTACAAGTGCAAGACAAATATCTTTCAAGTTAACACATTATATTTAAATCAAAAGAAGAGTTTCATCCCACCAACAAGAAACTCATACATTAACACATTCAATTAATACGCGGCTTAAGAATTTCGATAAAGGCGTAACAAGATTAATCGTTACGCCGTAAACCCAGTTTTGAATAACCTGATGATTTGCAGTATTAAGAATTCTTGATTTGGGGATTTATGGCTAAGTTTAATTTAAAAGATTGTATTTTAGGAATTTTGAATTAGCCAGGTTTACGCCGTAACCTTTCTATGATTACGGCATAAGCATTGTGGTTACGACGTAACCTGTAATATGGATACACCGTAATGTCCTACTGACTTCTCTATTTCAGGAGTATTACAATATCATTTCACTATTTAACCCTTTCAAACTTATATTTCAGGTGAATGGTTAAGGTTTAACAACCGTGACTTCAGTCTTGACAGCAGGAAGGAGTTCAAGAAAATACTCGTGGAGATTCAAAGAAAGGAAATTGAGAGACCCGAAGCTCTATATATCGAGGAATTTGCTGCTCTTCACGAAGAATTGCACTCTAAAACCTTAATCAATTCTGTCATGTTAGCTTTAGGCAGGGTGACAAGACTTTTACTTCTCAAGCGTGGAACAGGTTGTTTAGGATTCAAGAGCAAGTTGTCAGAGAATATGTTATGGAATTCTTGTCTAGTTTCACATTCAGGGATAGTATCGTGGATTTGGACAATGTGTATACTATGGTTTTTCAGCTAGGAAGGGAGAAGCGAAGCATGACGATGAGGCAGTTTATCGTGGCCTTGGGTGTTAATACAAATACTCGCGCAAAAACGATATTTATATTTAATGATCTTCATGTTTTGATAATAACAAATATATTGTCATACTACGTAAAATTTTACGTAAACAAGTTATTTAGTCAAAAGTTTACTTGACAAGCTCCTGATCGTTTGGAGTGGGAAGATGGGCTTGAGAGGGTTTAACCTTTCTCGGTTCGTGTTGTGTGGAATTCTATACGTCCAACAGATAGTAAAATTGATTGGTGTGATGTGGTTTGGTTTACTAATCATATCCCTCGTCATGCGTTCAATTTATGGCTAATAATGAAGAAGAAGTTGAAAACTCATGATATGATTTATAGCTGGGATGTTTCGGATGCTCTTTCAACCGTATGTCCTCTTTGTGAGTTACAACCTGATTCCCATCAACATTTATTCTTTGATTGCTCGTTCTCTAAGCAAGTGTGGAATCACATGAAGACTTTTGCGGATCTTCCTAACTCGCGACCTAATCTGAATAATATCTTATCTTTTATTCGTCCTATTGCTAAGAGAGGTCCTCTAGGAGTGTTATTGCTAAGTTGGTTCTAGCGACGAGTTGTTATTTTATTTGGCAGGAACAAAATTCAAGGTTGCTCAAGAATAACAAGAAGACAGTTTCTCAAGTGATTGCTTGTGTTATGGATTCGGTTCGCCTCAAGTTGATGTCATGCCCTTTTAAGAAGTCTAATGACGGAGAGTTCTTCTCACAGATTTTGTGGTTACACAAGAATTGTAGTTTATGCACCATTAGGTGGTTTTTTCCTATTGGTGTTATTGGATATGTATTCTAGCGTTGTAGTCATATGGCATGTCATATGATTAGGGGTTGTTCAAGCGTGTGCTTGAGGTTAATGTGACATTCAGTCACATTCCATTGTACTTATTGGCCTTTTAGGTTATTAATATATTTTACCGGGGTCTAGTCCCCTTTACTCAAAAAAAGAGGTGAAGACAGACTCTATATCGAAAGCTGTAAATCATATAATACTCCGAGTTCTCTAAGTGAGTCTTCCCCAAACGGAGAGCCAAAAGACTCTCACTAGGTTTTCAGCTCAGTACCTAGATCACCACATGCATCATATAATATGATTGTGTGAGTCTTAAGGCCGGAAAACAATAGAAAGATAGAAAACTTAATTAACTAATTAATTTTAGATCTATTCTTTCAATCTGTATTAACAAGTAATAATATCAAGATTCAAGGTTTTATTTATTCTTTATGGCAAGAATTGCATATTATTGCCATAATTTTCAGTCAAAACAATAATTAAAAGATTACACTAAGCGGATCTAGCGTTTATTAGTAAGTGTGTAACCCATAACATCAAACGAAGTTGGCTCGTGATGCCACTGTTGGGATTTAATAAATTAGTAAACCATTTACTATGAGTACGCAGCGGATGGATCTAGTTTGATATTAAAAATTAACACACAAATAAAGTAAGTAATACTAACCTTTTGGTTTAATGATAAAAATCAATAAATGAGAATCTTGATCTCGAAAACTGTTAGGAATTTAGTTTTTAGTGAAGTGACGACCATTATCGATCTCACGAGCCTTTTTAATAGTTAGACAATATTATGTAATAATTAGTAAGCTAACCGGGCCGGCTTATAAAAAGTCTAAAGAAAACCCGGCCCGGCCCATATCTTGTAACTATATAAACCCTCTCCACATATGGAGAGGGTGTTGGTTGAATGCATTTCTCTCATTTCATATGTGTGTTTTTGGTGTATTCTCCCATCCACTCTCTCTCTCTAACTTTCTCTCTTTAAGTTTCTAAGTGTGTGTGAAATCAAAATCCTTCAATTGGTATCAAGAGCCATGGTTCTATCTTGGTGGCTTTAGTTTTTCGTTGTGGTTAAGTGATTTTAGTTTCATTGTGGTTCGTGTTTGAGCTTATTGATTCGACTTATTTTTTTCTTTTGCTTATTTTTACAACAGTTATTTATTTTCTTAAACCACAACTAAGTTTCCTTAACATAACTTAGTGGTGGATTTGGGCTTGATAATAATTTTAATTTTGGGCTTATATTTTCATATTAACTAACTGATATCAATATCAGTTTACATCTTTGTTTTGAGCTTCTAAGTCACGAAAAAAATATTGTGTCATTATCTCAGAGTAGTGGTATCAATTTTTGTTGTTGCGTCTTTGTTTCAAAAAGTTTATGTTCCATCTTTATTTTTCACGGCTTATTTTTGGTTTCACTCTATACATTAAAAAACTCACATCTTTCTTGGTTCAAATCATTCAAAGCTTATTTTCTAAGTTATTTGTTCTTTTCGTTGCTTATTGTGGTTTAAACAGTTTATTTTTAAGCTTGTTCTTGTAAGCTTATTTTTTAATCTTATTTCGTGTGGTACACGGTGAAGAAGAGGAGACTAGATCCACAAGACTCGGTACAAGGAAGACAAGGACGTACGGAGTAGAGTTTAGCATAAGGGGAGACAAGAATCAAACACCTTCTTGTCTTGTGGAACCGAACAACTTTGTCAACCGAACAACCGGTTTCCATGCTAGCAACCGAACAACTTGTTTCTTAGTGAACCGAACAACTGAAGTTAGCATAAACCGAACAACTGAAGTAAGCATAAACCAAACAACTAAAGCTTCTTTTAACCGAACCGAACAACTCACGTTTATGTTAACCGAACAACCATTTTGAGTTGGAACCGATCGACTATACAAGTTATGTGGAAACCGAATTAGCAACTCAAATGAAACAAAATATACACGTTTTAAGCCATTTTGGATTTTTTGAGTTCGAGTGATGGTGCACAACGGGACGTTTAATCACTACCATTACGATCTTGAACTCGTTTCGATCATCATGGTATATTCATTTATTACCGACGATAACCGATACAGTCTGCAAGAAGAGAAACGTAATCGTTATCACTTTCTTACTTGTTAACGAAGAAGACAAGTACAAGTTTTAGGCAGGAAGAGTTTTCATTGTAAACTTATTTCACATTTTGTATCTTTGGCCCCTAGACCTCAAGAAAGAATTAATTTTACTAAACCAAAATATCACATTGGCACATGCAGTCCCTGCACTAAAAAACAATTACACCGTTAGTCCTTTAGTGTTTGTTCACCCTTATTATTGAAACTGTTTTTGCATCGTTGGTCCTCAGAAGTTACATTTCAGCCTTTCGCCCTTTAAAGTGAACCGACTTTGCACTTTCAGTCCCTACAACTTTAATTAACAACCGTTAAGCATTTTTCTTGGATTTCGATTACACCGTTAGTCCTTATTTGAGTTTTAATCAACCGTTACTCATTTTAAGTCGAACGTTTGTGCACCGTTCATCGTTTTCGCTCATTTTTCGCCAACAAAGGCTCAAATTCTATAATGACAACAAC